>PVIJ01014807.1:26820-39164 GCA_004024925.1 Scalopus aquaticus
TTTCTTCTTTGGAGAAGTGTCTTTTGAGCTCTTCTGCCCATTTTTTGACTGGGTTGTTGGCTTTGTTTTTGTTGAGTTGTGTGAGTTCCTTGTAAATTTTTGTTATCAGTCCTTTATCAGATGTATTGTGTGCAAAAATCTTTTCCCAGTTGGTAGGGTGTCTGTTAGTTTTGGTTAATGTCTCTTTTGCTGTACAGAACCTTTTTATTTTGATGTAATCCCATCTGTTTATCTTGTCTTTCACTTTCTTCGCTTTGAGGGATGAGTCTTTCAAGATTTTGCTGAGATGTATGTCATGTAGAGTTTTGCCTATATTTTCTTCTATACATTCTATGGTTTCGGGTCTTACATCCAGGTCCTTTATCCATTTTGAGTTGACTTTTGTGCAGGGCGTGAGGTAGTAGTCTAGCTTCATTTTTTTGCATGTAGCTGTCCAGTTTTCCCAGAACCATTTATTGAATAGACTGTCCTTGTTCCACTGCATTTTCTTTGCTCCTTTGTCAAAGATTAGTTGTTCATAGATATGTGGCTTTAATTCTGGGTATTCTAAAAGAAAGAAAACGGAGGAATTTCACTCCCTGATTTCAAATTATACTACAGAGCCATAATAATTAAGACAGCATGGTACTGGAACAAAAACAGACAGAAAGACCAATGGACTGGCTAGTTTGAATACTTTCCATGGGCTCTGGAAGATGGGTGCTGTCTCTGGTTGTTTGGTACCTGGACCTGAATGCTTAGGGTCAAGAAATATTGCCTCCTGCAGTGTAAGAACCAGTTAGAGGAGGCAGGATGAGTCTGCATATGAAAGGAGAGGCCTGCTATCTCTAAGTCTAGCTAGCCCTGGGATGGGCAGTATTCTCTTCCCAATTTGGGAGATCCCAGATGCCAGAGCACCAAGAATACAGAAAATTAAGGCATACAGTGTAACAATACAGTCAGTGAATGGGAAATGCAACCCTCAACACAAGATGGTGATTCCTCTGCTCCAGGGGCTCTTGACCCAAACCTGTACCTATAGCTAAGGAACCACCATGTATCAGCCTGAGAGTAACAGTCATTAGAAAAATGGTCTCTTTTTCCCAATTTCCCCAAGGATTCTAACTTTCCTAAGCCCTATCAGCTGTCTCTTCTGTGCTCTTTCCACAGAAAAGATTTAAATTCCTAAAGATAAATATCTCTCAGAGGTTAAAAAAAAATAGCCTCCATGGGAAGAAAGTAAAATCTTTCCTGGAAAATTTCAGAGCAGGGTGGCACTTTTTAAAGAGGAAATTAAAAAAAAATTACAAGGATACTCATAAACATCATAATAAAACATTTGCGGATGAGGGTAGTGTCTCTGTTGTAAAACTTTACTGAAGTTCAATCTTGAAGAGACTTTGAAATAATAAACCTCACTGCAAATTAGGAACGCTAGCAAATGTAGTAATTTCTACCTAAGAGGCTTTGTGTCCAAACATGTCATTTGAGAGCCAGGCAGACAAAGGCGGCCAGCCCTGGAGACAAGGTCCTATTCAGCTTGGCAGCCCCAGCCCGACAGATCTCCACCCTGGGTTCAATAACATTTTCAGCCACATTAGGCAGCAGCTTCAGACCTGGTGGGAAGCAAATTTAAGTGTCTCTTTTCATGAAAAACAATGAGAATGCTGTATTTCACCAAAGAAAGGAATCCTATCACTATTGGACCAGGCAGACCTGGTCCACAACATGTGACAATAACCTGTCCTTCTACATGTTGAATTGTAAAGACATTTTGGGGCTGGCAAAGTTTATCTCAAAGGGGAAATGCCCCAGGTCCTCTACTAAACACAAATTCCTCAACGACCTAAGAGAAAATGTTTATCCTCTTCATATTTTTTTGTATTCTCAGGTTAAGTCAATGTAGGAATGAATGATCTTACAGCTGGTGAGGTGGCCCTCTGGTGCTCATACTACAGAATAATAGGAGGTCAGAAAAGTAGAGATGACTCAAGTCCACCACCTCATTCATTCACTCCCTCTTTTATTTCATGAACAGGTATACACTGATTGCTATCCCGTGCCAGGCACTGAGATGCAGCATTCAAGAAACAGTAATGGAAATGGTGGCCTCTGAGGTGGCAGTGGGAGACTCTCATATCTGTAGATGAGGCCCACTTTCAGGAGCTGCAGAAAAGGGAAGGCAGCTGGGGGCATGGGAAACAGATGCAATGGGTAAGGATATAAAATCAGAGAGTAGGGAGACTTCCGACCAAAAAAAAAAGACTAAGTAGAAGAAATTGTGGGCCTCCCTGGTGGCGCAGCAGTTGAGCGCTGCACTGTGGAGCTGTTGGCAGTGCGCGATGCAAGTTCAACTCCCGGCCAGGGAGAATCCCACATGGCGCGGCAGACCTCTCCTGCCTATCCTGCTGCACCCCTCAGCAGTGTATTTCTGATCTGCCTGTTCTGCTCCCCACTCTGTCTCTGGTGAACCCTCTTGCCTCCCCACTCCTCTGGCCTGTACCCCAGCTTGTATGTATAAATAAATAAATCTTTTTTTTTCTTTTTTTTTTTAAATTTTATTTATACATACAAGCTGGGGTACAGGCCAGAGGCATGGGGCGGCGAGAGGGTTCACCAGAGACAGAGTGGGGAGCAGAACAGGCAGATCAGAAGTACACTGCCTAGGGGAGCAGCGGGCGAGGCAGGAGAGGTCTGCCGCACCATGTGGGATTCTCCCAGGCTGGGCGTCGAACTCGCGTCACTGTCACCGCTGCCGACAGCTCCACAGCGCAGCGCTCAACCGCTGAGCCACCGGGGAGGCCCTAAATAAATAAATCTTAAAAAAAAAAGTTGTTTTGAAAAGAGAATGGAAAGGTTTTACTGTCAAGGCAAGGCCCCTGACGTATCCCAGGTGTAGGCTATGGGGGAAGAGGTTGGGGCAGGAGAAATGCACATCTCTTTTGAAACTTGAACCTCCTGTCCCTATTTAGGAGAGCAAAGTCTTTGATGTGGCTAATGGGTTTATTTTATGTATTAGAGAAGCCCTGGACTTGAGAGTAGTGATCAGCTGTGGTGTTGGTGTGGGGTAAACGAGTCGTCAGGTTTTTCTGCCCTCCCCTCAGTGATGGACCTCTGCCGGCCTGCAGGCATGCCTGATGGCGGCACCTGGAGTGGGGTGTGGGCCTGTGTGAGTGGGCACACCTGAGCCAGAGACTGGGCTTATAAGTGGCAGCAGCTGCAAGCAGCAGAGAACAGAGCGTGGAGCAGAGGACCATTTAGGGTGCAGCAGAGAGGCCATGAGAGAATGCCTGAGAGCCCAAGAGAGTGCAGATTTGCTGTTGGCTGGGAGGCCTGCCAGCCTCCTGGGCCCCCCAACCCCCCAGCCTGCCCTGTACCTGGTTGCCTCTCTACAAGAAACAGTTAAAAGCCTAAAAAGCCACCAAGGGCTCCAGCACTTCCTCCCTTTAGACCTGTCTGCTCAGCTCCATAGACATCCTGTGCTTCCTGAGTCATCCTGCCTTCATAATCGGCGTAGTCAGCAAGATGATTAGATGCAGCTGGGTGTGGAGCCTTCCGAAGACCTCAGGAGGGATTCAGGAGTGGCACACCATGAGCTGGCCAACGCTGGAGGTGCCACAGATGCACAGGAGGTGTACCAGAGTCCAGGAACTGCTAGAAAAGTTGAAGATGCTGAGCACAGGAGACAGACAAGGTCCGGGAGCAGTGGGAGAAGCCCTCAAATGAAAGAGGAGATGGCCTGTGAGGACCAGCCCAGGACCCTGAGGCAGCAGACTCATCAGAAAGAACGAGTAAAGCGCTGATAGACTAAGTTATGACTATGGGACCCTGGGAGTGAAAGGTATTGTTTGTACACCCCAGGAGATGGGAATCGGGGGTGGCCAGTGGGCCTCGGTGGCCAAAAGCAGCCTGTGTGCTGCCCGGCACTCCCAGGGCCACAGCCCAGAGAGGCAGTGGCCAGAGTAGTGGAAGGGGCAGGCGTGAGAGCAGCCCAAGATTGGCTGAAGGGAGAAAACCCTCATCAAGTTCTCTGCAGCCAGGCAGAGAAGTAAAAGCCAACTTAAGGCAAAAGCTGGTGCCAAGGTCGGAAGCCCTGAGCGGCTGTTAAGCGGCTGAAAGGCTGTGAAAGACCAGTGAGTCTCTTAAAATCACCTGTGTGTGAGGCCCTGTTCACTACTGAATGAGGGTGAGGTGCTGAGGAGCCGTCCTCGGAGGACGGGTGGTGGAGACCACAGCCGAAGAGGGACCCAAGAGAGGCCACACGTGGAGCATGTGTCCACGGATCCCCGACCCGTGTGCGTGTGCAGAGGGTCGGCCTGGGTGCAGGGTCTGCACGTCACAGTGGTGGCCGTGAAAGCCGAGTGTTGGAGTGACGGCAGAGTACCCCTGGGGATTGGGTGATAACCCCCAAAGAGTAGAGTTTCAAAAGTCTCAAGAGTTGAGCGCATCCTGTGGGTGGATGAGGACTGTGGCTTGTGGCTGAGACCACAGCCAGAGAAGGCTGGAGAGACTGATAGTTCCTGGCTAGTGACGGATCTGTCATGAGTGGTTCCCTGTCTCGAATGAGCAGTGCCTTTGGCAACAGAATCGGTGGATCAGGGTCTCCCTGGCGGTGCAGCGGTTGAGCGCTGCGCTGTGGAGCTGTCGGCAGCAGTGACGCAAGTTCGACACCCGGCCAGGGAGATTCCCACATGGCGCGGCAGACCTCTCCTGCCTCGCCCGCTGCTCCCCTCAGCAGTGTTTTCCATCGATCTGCCTATTCTGCTCCCCACTCTGTCTCTGGTGAGCCCTCTCGCCGCCCCACACCTCTGGTCTGTACCCCAGCTTGTATGCATAAACAAATAAATCATTAAAAAAAAAAAAGAATTGGTGGATCATCTATTGGTGCCAATAATCTTGTCTTTTGCCCATAGGTTGGTGCCCTGCATGGGTTTACTTGTATTTTGTTATATTTTGCTGCATTATTTAAATCTGTGGATCATGTTCATATCCGCTGAGGGAAATTTGTAGATTGTATGGTGAAAAAACCTGAGGGGGTAGATTGTAGGGTAAAGGAGAGTCATCAGGTTTTTCTGCCCTCCCCTCAATGATAGGCAGGCCTATAGGCATGCCTGATGGCAGACACCTGGAGTAGGGTGTGGGCATGCATGAGTGGGCACTCCTGAGCCAGAGACTGGGCTTATAAGTGGCAGCGGCAGCAGCAGCAGCAGCAGCAGCGGCGGCAAGCAGCAGAGAACAGTGTGGAGCAGTGGACCATTTGGTGTGCAGTAGAGAGGCCACAAGAGAAAACCTGAGAGCCCGAGACAGTGAAGATTCACTGGGGGTTGGGAGGACTGTCAGCCTGCTGGCCCCCCGCCCTGTTGCCTGCCCTATGCCTGGTTGCCTCTCTGCAGAGACCATTAAAAGTCTAAGAAGTCACCAAGAGGCCTCCCTGGTGGCTCAACTGATTAAGCACAGCACTATGAAGCTGTCCAGAACCACTGCAGCACGAGTTTGATCCCCGGCCAGGGAGCTTCCCACATGGCCCAGCAGACCTCTCCTACTTCGCCCACTGCTCCCCTCAGCAGTGTGCTTTCAGTCAATCTGTCTGTTCTGCTCCCCACTCTGTCTCTGAATCCTCTTGCCAACCCACATCTCCGGCCCGCACCCCAGCTTGTATGCATAAATAAATAAATCTTAAAAAAAAATAAAAAGCTACCGAGGGCTCCAGAACTCCTTCCCTTTAGATCCGCCTGAGCATCTCCATAGACAACGTGCTCCCTGAGTCTCCTGGCTTCTACAGTTGGGAACCTCAGCAGCTTCCCCTGTGCCTCTGAGGTGCCTAATCTGGGGTCATGGTGTTACAGGGCAGAGAGAGGGGCACCCCCAGAGCCCTCAAACCTGCCCCTTCTAAATAGGTTCTGCCATCTGCCGCATCAAGACAAAACACATAAGACCTTTAGTGGAGGGCCTCCCCGGTGGCGCAGCGGTTACGTGCTGCGCTGTGAAGCTGTCGGCAGCGGCGACGCGAGTTCGACGCCCGGCCGGGGAGAATCCCACATGGCGAGACAGACCTCTCCTGCCTTGCCCGCTGCTCCCCTCAGCAGTGTATTTCTGATCTGCCTGTTCTGCTACCCGCTCCATCTCTGGTGAACCCTCTCGCCGCCCCACGCCTCTAGCTTGTACCCCAGCTTGCATGTATAAATAAAAATAAATCTTTAAAAAAAAAAAAAGACCTTTAGTGGAAAGAAGCTTTAATTAGTGTGTACTAAAGAAAAGACAAAAAATATAGTTTCTAAATTAAGCACCCAAAGTTACCCATCACCTCGTGGGCAAAAGTCCACCCAAGTGGGATTGGCCCAAAGCAAGGCCCGAAAGCCTGCCATGAGTCTAAAACACCTTTCAGCAGGGACCCATAGAAAAGGGTCAAAAACAGCCAGACAATTCTGGGAGGAAAAGAACAAAATCAAAATCAAGATCAACGTTGCCATTGTCACTTCTCCTCAGGTCTCTCACCCACATCTGTTTCAAGCAGTCCAGGCCAGTGCAGCTTCCTCACATGTCTCTCTGCTCCTTGTTCCTCTTCTGGCTCTCCATCCTGCTACTTCTTATTTCTCTCCTCTCTTCTACAGCTTCTTATCTCTCCTGCTCAGCTCCACCCTCTGTGGGACAGGGAACCTGGAACACTCCCCTTTTCCTAGGGACCACCCTGTTACAGTGGTGCTCAGTGAGGGCTACATGATTGCCAGCATGTCAGGAATCTAGGTCAGGGTGTCATGCCAAGGAGAGTAGCCAGAAGCAGCACTGGTGGAGACCCCCGTACCCCCACAGTTCCTGCGCTTGCATAAATATGTTCTGTCATGGGAGGAAGAATCCTGAAATTTTACCCCCTACCCCGATCCCCCCCGACCCCGGCCCTGTCATTTGTCCTTATCCTAGCATCTGGGAGTATGATTAGATACTGTGCTCTGATTTTGTTTTATTCCTGGACAAAAGGGGATTTTGCAGCTGTCATTAAGGTTGTTAATCAGTTAACTTAGAGTTAATCAAAAGGGAGATTATTGGGTGTGCCTAATCAAATCACTGGAGTCTATTAAAGGCAGAAGATGTTATCCCACCTACAGCAAAAGAGAAATTCAAAGAGATTAAAAGCTAAGAAGGATTCCACACACTCTTGCTAGTTTGAAGATGGCGGGTGGGGGCCTGAACTTGGCCAAGGTTTCTTCCCCAGAACCCAGTTCAGCCAACATCTCGACATCTTGTTTCAGCCTGTGATATTCAGAGCTGCTCAGCCAGCTGAGTTTAACCTACAGAACTGTGAGTTCATAAATAGGTTCTATTGTAAGCATTTGTTACACACCATAGAAACAAATACAGGAGCCTCCCTGGCGGCATAGGGGTTAAGTCTCAGTGCTATCACGCTATCACCACTGAGGCAGGAGTCTTACCTCTAGCCAGGGAGCTGGCCCACATGTGACACGGCAGACCTCTCCTGTCTTGCCTGCTGTTCCCTTCAGCTGTGTATTTCAGTAAATCCGCCTGTACTGCTCCCCACTCTGTCTCTAGTGAATCCTGTCTCCGCCCCTTCCCTCCCCCCCATCTCTGGCCTACACCCCAGTTCTTCCATGCATAGATAAATAAATCTTAAAAAGAGATGAATACAACCTTTTAAGTGTCAGACTTATACTGGAGACCGTAGAGATACAGTTGCTGCCTTCAGGACTTTCATCTTATGGGAACAAAAATGCAGGCTGGTGCAGAGGAGTTCCTAATTAAAGGCTCCAGGAACGGGGCATGGGAAATCCCTGAAAAATCACTATTGAGATTTCTGAGAAGAGAAAGAATTTTCTGTGGGCCATGGTGATGAGTCACAGTGTCAGATATTGTTACAGGGCAGGGAGAGGGACATCCCAGAACCCCCAAACCTGCCCGCTCTGCATAGGTTCTGCCATCCGCCTCATCAATACAAAACATACAAGACCTTAAGTGGAAACAGACTTTAATACAACCAGTGTACAGTACAAAAGAGACAAAGAACATAGTTTCTAAATCAAGCACCTGAAGTTATCCCTCACCTCGTGGGTAAAAGTCCACCCAAAAGGAATTGGCCCAAAGCAAGGCCCAAAAGCCTGCCGTTAAGTGTAAAACATCTTTCAACAGGGACCCATAGAAAAGGGTCAGAAACAGCCAGACAATTCTGGGAGGAACCAAAATGTAACAGGGTGGTCCCCAGGAAAAAGGGTGTGTCCCAGGTTCCCCATCCCATCCAAGGTAGGGTGGAGCTGAGCAGGATATAAAAAGCTGGAGAAGAGAGACACACAGAGGAAACAGAACACACAGACAGAAGACAGGAGGAGACGGAAGCAGGATGGACAACCAGAAGAGGGGCCTCCCTGGTGGCACAGCGGTTAAGCGCTGCGCTGTGGAGCTGTCGGCCGATGCGAGTTCGACGCCCGGCCAGGGAGATTCCCACATGTTGCGGCAGACCTCTCCTGCCTCGACCGCTGCTCCCCTCAGCAGTGTATTTCCTTTGATCTACCTGTGCTGCTCCCCACTCTGTCTCTGGTGAACCCTCTTGCCACTCCATGCCTCTGGCCTGTACCCCAGCTTGTATGCATAAATAAATAAAATCTTAAAAAAAAAAACAAAAACAAAACCAGAAGAGGCCCAAGAAGCAGAGAGACTTGTAAAGAAGCTGCAATGGCCTGGACTGATTGAAAGAGATGTGAGTGAGAGATGCGTGGGGAAGTTAATGATGGCTGTGTAGATTTTGGTTTTGATTTTGTTCTGTTCCTCTCAGAATTGTCTGGTTGTTTCTGACCCTTGTGTGTGGGTCCCTGCCAAAAGCTGTTCCAGACTTGTGGCAGACTTTCGAGACTTGCTTTGGGCCAATCCCATTTGGGTGGACTTTTACCCACGAGGAGCTGGATAACATTGGGTGCTTGACTTATATACTATAGTCTTTGTCTTCTCTGTCTTTTCTAATTGTATTAATGTCATTTCCAGAAAAGGTCCTATGTGTTTTGTATTGATGCAGCAGATGGCAGAACCCATTTAGAACGGGGCAGGTCTGGGGTTTCAGGAGTGCCCCTCTCCCTGCCCTGTAATAAAAACACCCCTCCGCAGGGACCCATACAAAGAGGTCAGAAACAGTCAGACAATTCTGAGAGGAACAGAAAAAAATCAACACCAAATCAACACTGCCATAGTCAATCTCCCCACGGGTCTCTCACCCACATCTGTCTCAATCAGTCCAGGCCAGTGCAGCTTCGTTACATGTCTCTCTGCTCCATGTGCCTCTTCTGGCTTTCCATCCTGCTTCCTTCCTTCTTCTGTCTCTTCAATGTCTTCTCCAGCTTTTTATCTCCTGCTCAACTCTACCCTCAGTTCCCAGAATCCTCTCTTCAATGATGATGGCTTTAAGGGATTAGTAGCCCTTAGTGTCTTGGATCTCTTTGGTCTGAGGTGGGTCCATAAACCTATCTGTGGAGTTTGTTGTGGACATCCTTTTTTTCCCCTAACAATATGAGCTGGGTGTCTCCAACTGTAACATGAACCCCAAAATTTAGAGGGTGCTTTGGGCCATGGTGCTCTCTGAAGGTGTGGGTATGCATGTGGGAACAGGTGCCCCTTTCTTTTTGACATCAAAATCAATGGGAAAAGAATCAAAAAGAGAATTAGTTAAGGCTAAAATGTCCCTTATGCTAAAAATTAATGGGCTATCCCCTAAGGTGTTCATCAAAGAAACTCTTAATAGACTGCAATATTCTGTTTCTTTTCAACAGTACTTTATAAAAGGTAATGCATTAATATAAAAGGCATGTTGAGGAGCCCAGGAGAAATTGAGCTGTCAACCCGCTGAGGCAGACTCTCTGGGAGACAGGTTCATTACCACTCTTTTTCCTTCTACAGATTCTTCCTGGGGGCCCCCAGCGGATAAGATGTCAGTGAGGAAGATACACCTACTGCATACTTCCTTCTCTGAAGGTTGAGGTAGAGGGGTGTGGGTGGGTGGAAGCTAGGCAGTGGAGGTGGGGGAGTTCCTTCCGGGAAGCCAATGGCTTTCAAAGTATGGCCTGAAGGGTCCCCACAAACATCACTCTCCACTGGGCTTGTTTACATCCCGCCAGTTGGCACCCCCAGATACCTTGATAAGTGGATGGCAAGTTCAGTTTTGGCTTTTGTCAAATATGATTGTCCTTTAACATTTACTTTCCAAGATAGTATCTCCTTCAGATCCATAAAACATTTCCTGCTCCTTCCCAACCCAAAATGTCATGGCAAAGGATTGGAAACCTCAGACTGTGTAGAAATAATCCCGGGACAGAAAGTATTTACAACTGCAAAACTTAATTCCTTAGCTTCCATTCACCTGAGCGTCTACCTTGAGTAGCACTATGGTTCAAGTGTCTGTGTGTCCCCCACCCCCCAAGTCAGTATGTTGGAATCCTGTCCCCCAAGGTGATGGTACTAGAAAGTACAGCTTTTAGGAGGTGATTAGGTCATGAGGATAGAGCCCTAGTGCATGACACTGGAGACCTCATAAAGGGGGCTCCTAGCCCCTCCCAACACATGAGGGCAAAATAGCTGTCTGTGAGGAAGCTTGCCCTCAGCAGACCAAAGCTGCTAGGGCCTTGGCCCTCTATTCTGCAGCCTTCAGAATGGTGAGAGATACATTTCTGCTGTTTATAAACCACCTGGTCTGTGGTATTTTGCCATAGCAGCCCAAGTGGACTCAAACAAGGAACGAAACAGGGGTGTACAGGGCAAAAGGGGCAGACAAAAGGGTAACAAGGCAGAAGGCCAGATGGAAGGATGGAATAGCGATGGAACACCACTCACCTGCCCGGACTCTGAGGCAAGAGTGCCACCAAAAAGCCCCAAAAAGCCAAAAACTAAGCCCAAGGGCTATAGTAATACAAGACCCACACAATAGGGGCCTATGGGCTAGAGCCTAACAAAGGACAGTGCCTGATAAGAGGACAGGTCACTCTCTGGGGGTTCTCATTGGTGCACACAATTGCAAGAGACCTCAGGCTGCATGAACAACCACAATGGGGTTTATTTTACAAACGGGAAACAAAGAGCTTACTGTATCTACAAATGACTGGCTATCTCACCCAGATAGTGTCAGTGATGGTCGCCATCTGTCACTAGGTGTCCTGGACACCGCTGACCAGCAGTCATGGTTACTACTGGTCCATCAGAGGTAGTGTCAGACACCCAGTGTTAACAGTTCTTAGTGAGTTGCTGGGTTATACCAACAACAAACAGCTCTTTGAGACACCAGGCCCAGGGCCTTTGGTGCGCCTTTCAGACAATGACAGGGATAGTACCAGTGGCCCAGTCTAACAGAGTCCTTCAGCTTCTCTTCCCTCCTTGGAGGTTGGTTGCTGGGTGCTTCTTTTCCTCTTTCTTCAGAGACCAGAAATGGAGTCTTTCCCTTCCTTCTTCTTTTGGAGTCTGGAACTCTTGTCTCACCTCTTCAGGAGATGTCATTGTCTCCTCTGGGGCCGAGGCTGCCGCCTTGTCCCCCTCCAACCCTGACTTATATCCTCTTTCAGGGTGCCCCATCCACAAGTCTGATTGGACCATTTTTCAATCCTATGGCTGATTGGACCATGTACCAATCAGCCCTTAGCACCTGATTGGTCCATTCCACAATCCAGGAAGTTCACCTGCCACAACTGATAAAAGGGCAATTACTGAGTGCTGAGGAGCAACTGCCACAACTGACTTGTGTGGAGCAGTAGGGTGAGAGAACACTATTGCTCCTGCCGCTCCCACAGCGGAAGCAGCTGGGTTCTGGTAACGGTACCATGGAAGCTACTTTGGTGTTTGGACCTAGGTGCGAAATTGAGGATGGTACTGACTTACTCATAGAGTATGACCACCTCCTTGTAGGGGCCCTGGCCTTGCCTTGAAGGTATCCTTTCTTGCAGCCTGTGTCCTTAGCCCCTGAGGCCATGGCTCTCTCAATGGTGGTGTGCAGGTACGAGTGAGTCCACACCATGGCCTGTCTGGTTTCGTATTTGGAATTCCTGACAGAGGGGTAACTGCAGCCACACTGAGCTGTTTTCTGCTCATGTGTTTCCAGACACCCTACACTCTCTCTTTTCCTTTGCTACAGCACTGTCTTTCTAGAAGCTTCTTCCTCTTTCCTCTAGGCAAACTCCTACTTAATCTCCGAGTCTTGGCGCAACTCTAATTCTAAGCTTTCCAGGATTCTCTCAAACTCACAGGGACTGGCTTTGTTGCTTTCATATTTGTACCCTAGCATCATAAGAGTTCAATAATAAATAGCTGCTGAGTTAACGACTATAGAGTGCTGGACCGTCATGTAGGGGACATTTGGAGAATGTCCTGCACCATCACAGGTGCTCGTT
>PVIJ01014808.1:0-39049 GCA_004024925.1 Scalopus aquaticus
GCTGTGGAGCTGTCGGCAGCGGCGACGCGAGTTCGACGCCCGGCCAGGGAGAATCCCACATGGCGTGGCAGACCTCTCCTGCCTTGCCCGCTGCTCCCCTCAGCAGTGTATTTCTGATCTGCCTGTTCTGCTACCCGCTCTGTCTCTGGTGAACCCTCTCGCCGCCCCGCATCTCTGGCCTGTACCCCAGCTTGTATGTGTAAATAAAAAAAAAAAAAAAAAAAAAAAGAGCACTATTGGTAATTAAAACAGCCGGTATGGACAAGTCATAACTGTTCTCAGCAAACAGAGTGTGTATTCATCTGGCTAAGGTGGCAGCTCTCCTACTCAGTGTTGTAGACGGAGGGCAAGCTGACATCACACAAGTTCACGTGGCTCTTACAGCCGAGTGAGCTGGGATATGCTAGTAAGTACATGTATGAAAATATGATGCAAACTCTGACGCAGACTATGAAGGAAATGGCCCAGGGCCTCTGAGAACGTTTCCCAGGAAATCAAATAGAGGCTGGAGATTAACGAAATTTGACTCTTAGAAGAAGATTTGAATCAACAGCAAAAATACGAACAGGCATTAATTAGATGAACAGGGAGGACGATACGCTTTCCAAACAACAGGAATAGCCAGTACAAAGGCCCCCCACACAGGGGAATCTGACAGAGTCAAGAAGGGCAAAAGGCTGTCAGAGGGAGCTCAGAGAAAAAGGCAAAGACCAAACTACAAAAGCTTCTCCACGGTGGCAGAGCTTTGGGAAACTATTGAGATGTTTTATTTGTGTGTGTGGATGTGTGTGTAAAATCAAGATCTGCAAGCAGAACTCTGAAGATTGAACCTGTAACAAAATAAAATAAAGTGTGTAAAATACCACTGTCATTACCTGTTTCATAGGCAATTACATAGACCACAAAGCATTGCTGCCATGAACTCAAAACATGTCTCAGAGTTCTAGCAAGATGGTCCCCAGTGGTTTTGCATAGTTGGCGTTCACCTGGAGAGAGAGGAACCAGCGGGCAAGCAGATCCTCTTTCCTCTTCCTCTGACTTTTGACTTGAGAAAGTCTGTCCTTTTGCTCAAGGCACTGTTTTATGCAATTATTTTCTAGAAGGCTCGTTTGTCACTGGTGTCCCGCCACAGGACCTATGGACATATCTGGACATGTGTGAATCAGCAAAGAATTAACTATAGAGTTCTTCCTTAGAAAGCATCCTCTCTTAGTTTGATTTAAGTCTACTAGTTTTGCTTAAAATCGCCTTTGACTTTGTGAATTGTAAAAGAAGGGAAGGCTGCTTGGAGCAAGTAGAGTATATATTGTAATGAATCTAGGAAAAGGTCCTCAGCTATCGCCACAATAATGTGGCATAACAAATCATCGCACATTCCAGCATCGATAACAAGCTTTTGTTTTCTTGTCCTTGGATATTTACAGCAAATGTGGTTTGGCTGATTTGGGATGAGAGATTCCTCCGTAGACGGTGCTCAGTGCCATTCTTGTGTTGTCAGGTAGCTCAAGGAACATTCTTCTCATGGACTGTTACCAAGTCTAAGACATCAAGAAGCCTGCTCTGCCCGCAGGGGGAGAAGAACAGAAGTCCATATTTGCTGGACAAGAACCCACCTTCTCATCCAACCTAAATGGTCCTTACCATGCAAAGCAAAGGCAGATGTCAGTCAAACTAGGTGCTCTTCCTGTTGTATCACCATGATAAGCTGTGCCCTGTCCTCAATGTTCCAAAATTTGAATTTGAGAGGCAACTTGCAAAGTTCATCTTTATAAATCAAATTGCGAGACGGTCAGGGATCGGCGGCGCACCAGGTCCTTGCTTACAACATGCCTTTTGCCAAGAACGCAACCCTTGTCTCTCCCTTTGTCATTTTCACAAACGCATTGCCTTTTTTCAAGTCCCAGATAAAGATCTTTCCTCTTTTCTTGGCATATTTCCAAGATTTGGAAGTTAGCAAGTGGCTAGCTTTGTTGTTTTTGAATAAATCTCTCATCAAAATCCATCCTGCTATTCTGGATTAAACTGAGACACCTCCCCCCCCCCCAAAGTAAATGTGATTTATTCCAAGTCACACCGCAGGCAATTGACTTAAAGAGATTATCCAGAAACAGGAGCAGATGCGGGCCACAGGTCCCCAGCCCTCAGCAACATGGCTCTGTCTGAGTCTTTTTAATGGTCAGCTCACGAAGACTTTGAGATTAGCTCTTAGAAAATCAATTGACTTGCGAGGTCTTGATTTTAATATCATTTCTTTAATAATTTAAGACCATGATACTTTTAGAGTCACCTTTTTAAGTCATTAAGTTGAAGTGGGCACTCTTCCACTTGGTTTTTAGTTCTCTCAAAAAGCATTCTGGGGCCTCCCTGGTGGCCTAGGGGTTAAGTCTCAGCTCTATCACCACTGCAGCTGAGTCAGATGGCCGGCCAGGGAGCTGACCCGCATGGCGCAGCAGACCTCTCCCATCTCCCGCTGCTCCCCTCAGCAGTGGGTTTCAGTAGATCCGCCTGTTCTGCTTCCCACTCTGTCTCTGGTGAATCCTCTCACCCCCCCACACCTCTGACTTGCACCCCAGGTTGGGGGGGCACAATTGGCTATGGGGCTGGACTATGGGTAACAACAGTCTGGGTGCTGACATCTGAAGGGGGATCTTATGCTGCTGAAACACATCCAAGTTGTAAATCTATGTTACCTCAGTACTGAGGGACTAAGGTAGAAAACTAATTACTGCAATTGATAAACAAAATAAAGAACTGGGCCCAGAAATAGAGTCAAAACGACATTTTGAACAACTGCTGGATTACAAAAAATTCTGAGCCATTTACCTATATGTTTTCAGGACTAGTTTTCCAGATAAGGGAAAGTCACAGAATAGGTGTTCAGAAAAGGCTCATTATTTTCCCCCATAGAGAGAAATGAAAGGAGAAATTAAGATGAGCACACATAAACTTCAGAAGTAGAAAGTGACATGGCATGATTGCAGGAATGACAAGTATTTTAGGTGGAGTGAGGGTAAAACGTGTGTGAGAAAGGAATGAAAAATGACGAAGAACAGCCAGTGGAGGCCAGGTTATAAGGGCGCATGAAAGAGTGATTGAGAGGGCTAGACCATGTTCCAGAGAAACATGAAAGGCATTAGAGTGAATTGTATTTTTTTGGTTGTTCTATTTCTTTCTCGTTCCTTCCCAATGTAACTCAGGGCTTATCCAAATAAAATGTCAATGGAGATGCGTATGCGCTCAGTACACCCACTTTTGGCCAGGTAGGAAGTAGAGAGTGGGGCCACTAAATCTCCTGGACAGCTTTCTTTTAATCGCTTGCTCGATGTAATATATTTCAGTGATTTATCAAAAGGAGCTGTAAAAGTCATTTTTCTAACTTTCAGTCTGTTTGAGACTTGCTAGGGAAATGCTAATTGTCATTCCTCAAGAGAGGCTTTTGGAGATGATTTTCCTGTCCCGTCCAGCAGGTCAGGTTATTTAGTGGAGTCTCGAGGAGGCACCTCCTGAAAGAACCAATGGGGGCGAAAGGGGCAGAAGACCAAGCGCGTAAAGAAAGACAGAGTCAGTCTGAGATGCGTCAAGGTCTCGTTTATTAACAAAGGAGCTCAAGCTTATATAGGGGTCTTGGGGAGGGGGGAGGTAAAGCAGAGTTCTTAGAACAAAGTAACTAAGATTCAAGGCTGGTCAGGCAGTAGGCGTGTCAACATTCTATAAAAATTATTTAAAGCGCAGGCCATGATGACCTTGTATACCAGTGCTAAACCTGGCGCCAGGACTATCCTGTTCTTATCTCGAGCACAGAGACTGGAACGTATCAGCCCAGCCTTGACCTCCAGGAGCACTCCAGCCCAGCCTCAGGCCCCCAACATTTTCCGACACAGCAGAGTTCAGATCTGCATCGGGGCTCTGTGGTCTTGGGACGTCATTTTCTCCTTGTGCTTGAGTCTCCTTATACCTCAAGTAAAGAGCTTGGATTCAACACAACTGCGAGAAATGGCCCATACCAGGCCCGTGTTCTGAGCACCACTGCAGTTAGGAGAATCTCTTGTTCTTAATGTGCAGGCATTTGGGGGGAACCCCCTGCAAGACTCCCCAAGGCCCTGTTACACGTTAGAACCATGTAGACCTGACTCTGTGAGGCAGAGACACCACGACTGTCTGTGGCCATGAACTTCACTCCCAGATGATTCTTAGTGAAGATGTGTCTTTGTTGAATCTGGTTCAGTTGGTTGTTTTGCAGGAAGCAACCTTCATTACACCTTAATTTCTGGCCTGTAACCTCCAAACCGTGAAGTCATACATTTCTGTTTAAAGCCAGGGGACTCCCTGGTGGCACAAGGGGGTAAGTCTCAGCACTATGAAGGTATCAGCAGCCACCGCAGCACAAGTTCAATCCCCAGCCAGGGAGATTTCCACAGGGCACAGCAGACCTCTCCTGTCTCCCCACTGCTCCCCTCAGCAGTGGGTTTCAGTAGATCTGCCTGCTCTGCTCCCCCTCTGTCTCTGGGGAATCCTCTGATCTCCCACACCTCTGTTCTACACCCAGCTCTTGTACGCATAAAAAAATAAAATAAATCTTTAAAAATAAATAAAGCCACTAAGTTTATGACAGTTTACTACAGCAGCCTTTGAAAAGTAACAGAATCTATTAAGATAAGACTGCGTAAAGGACTCCCCAAACCTTACACACCTACTCCCTGAGACTTAATTGTATCTTGCACAAATGATACGGTGATGGATGGAATACCTTGTCCCCCAAAATTCATGTGGTTGAAATCCTAACTCCCAAGGTGAGGGTTAGTAGGTGGTACCTTTGGGAGATGATTCAGTTATGACTTGAATTCCTCAGTACTGGGATTAGTGCCCTTTTAAGAGACGATGCCAGAAATATCTTCTCCCTCTAAGGACAAAATGAAAAGAACCAGGAAGTTCTCGTAGGACACAGAATCTCCCTGTTCTTTCATCATGAACTTCCCAGACTCCAGAACCCCGAGAAATAAATGCTTGGTGTTTATAAGATGTCAGTTTATAGTATTTTGTTACTATTGCATTATGGGAGGCCAAGCCAGGTAAGACAGTTATCTACTCTACCAAACTATTGTGTTCTCTCTAAATGCTCACCCCAAACCTGCTCTCTGGACAGGTGTGTTCCGCTCATGTCCCGAATTTTCCCTTGGTATCATTTCTTTCCTTGAGCTTCTGTGTCTTTCTGATAGAAGAAATATTTTATAAGGTTTCTTCCTTCTCCAGATTTCAGCTAGCAGTGAGCAGTGCTGTATGTGTACAAGGTTCTGTTCGATAGACTGAAGTTGTAAGGTCTCAGGCTATGGGAGTGCCTGATGGTATAAGAAAGTACAAGCTCTTTTCCAGAAGAGCACAGCAGTCTGCATTTCCACCAGCAATGACTGTTGAATATGAATAATGCTGCAGGTCGCTATGTGGCATTTCTATTTCTCATCTGTGAAGTTTCTGTGCATAATCCTGGTCTACTTATCTATGAGTTCTTATTTTGATATAATGCATAAATTATGAATATTATCTTTTTATAGTTAATTTATTTCAAGGATGTGTTTACCTTTCTGAATTACTCTTCATTTTAATGTTGGGAAGTTTTCCATTTCAAGTAGTCAGGTATATTGGCATTTTCTACTGTGATTAATGCTCTCGATCATCACTTAGAAAATGTGTTTCTGCATATACCGGTTGAATAATTGCTTATATTTTTCTGGAACTTTCATACTTTTTTTTTTCATTTTTGCCCCATTTGTGATTTCAGAGTGAGGTTCAAATTCTATTTTTCTTTTTCTTTTTTTTAAGATTTATTTATTTTTATTTTATCAATAGAAGATATGGGTTTGCTGTATTTGTTCTGTATTATTTTCCCTAATAGCCTTTATCTCCGTTGTTGATATCGTCACAGCACTTGCCTATCCTCTGCCCACCCGCTTTGTTCTGCAGGTAAATGCATAGTTTTGTCTGTTTTTAATAAGCAGTTTGCTCGGTGCAATTTCCAGGACCACACGCAGGCCTCTCTAATGCTTCCTCAGCTTCCAGTAAGGATCTTTTTCTACTTGCCTATGTCCCTCTAAGTATTTTTTTGACTTGTTTGTTTCTGTTTCGTGTGTTTTGTTTTAGTTTTTCTTCCTCTTCTGTGTATCCTGGATGATGGGGACAGCATTTCGTAACTGGTAACCAGCGACGGCAAATTCTGCTCACCCTGTTCACAGATTTCTTGCAGTTTCTCATTGTTCTTACCGCTTGTATCCAGTGTTTTTTTTTTGGTTGTTTTTTTTTTTTTAAAGATTTATTTTTTATTTTTACATACAAGCTGGGGTACAGGCCAGAGGCGTGGGGTGGCGAGAGGGTTCACCAGAGACAGAGCGGGGAGCAGAACAGGCAGATCAGAAATACACTGCTGAGGGGAGCAGCGGGTGAGGCAGGAGAGGTCTGTTGCACCATGTGGGAATCTCCCTGGCTGGGCGTCGAACTCGTGTCGCCGCTGCTGACAGCTCCACAGCGCAGCACTTAACCACTGCGCCACCGGGGAGGCCCTGGTTGTTGTTTTTTAAATGAGGCTTTAATAGTACATGGAAACAAACTAGGTTAGGTTTTATTTACATCCACTTTTTTTATGTGCACATGTATTTTTATTGCAATGATATCAAATAGATGCATTATATGGGGAAAATTGACAGTTACCAATATTTATTCTTATTATAAAGACAAAGTATGCCTTATCATTTATTCTCATATTTCTTTATATTCTTTAATGGAATTTTGATTATTTATAATTTTGACTTTCTTTTTTTTAAAGATTTATTTATTTATGCATACTAGAGCTGGGTGTAGGCCAGATGTGTGGGGGCTGAGAGGATTCACCAGAGACAGAGTAGGGAGCAGAATAGGCAGATATGCTGAAATCCACTGCTGAGGGGAGCACTGAGGAGACAGGAGAGGTCTCATGCACCATGTGGGAAGCTCCCTGGCCGGGGATCGAACTCATGCCACAGTGGCTGCCGAGAGCTCGACAGCGCTGAGCCTTTAACTAAACCCTGAGCTTCCCAGGGAGCTCCAATTGGTAGCAACTTCTTTCATATTTCAATAAGCTGTGTTGGCATCACCAAGTGTAAAAATGAAAGTTCATTTTTAGTGAAAAATGAATCTGTTCATTTTCATTTATCCAAAAAGTTGACAACGATTCAATGATGTGCACGTGATACTCATCTAGAATGGCCACCGCTGGGCCACGTGAAAGTCAGAGATGACTCAACACCCACCTCAAAGCATAGATTTTCTTCTATGAAAGTCGTTTCCAAAGACTTCAAATAGAAACTCATGTAATGGTTTCAATGGTTTTGATCTGGATCAGAACATTATAAATCTTTTGAAATATTTTTTTAAGGTCAAGCACTGGCAATTTTGTGAAAGCCATTACAAATTCAGTTTAAAATTCAACACTAAAAATGACACTGGTTGTGTTCATCGGGATGGTATTGACATACGGTTTGGCAGGAAATCGCAGTGCAGTAGAGCAATGTGGCCACTGGGTCTGGCCACCTGCAAGGCAGGAATGCGGCTGGGGGCTGCAGAGCCTATGAATTATAGTTGCAACCAAACAAGCAGAACATTCTACAGTAGAAGTAAAAGTGACTTGCCAAAATTACAAATAGTCCACATGTTTGCACTCAGAGCAACCCCATCAAGGGCTGGTTGGTGTGAAACTGGTGTGGAATAAGACCATTGTCTGCTGAAGTGTAGTCTATGTGGCTTGTTTCTGCTGTTTTTCTGATTCTAGGCATGTTTGAATCGACTTTTCAACTACTCTAAGTCCCCTAAAGTGAAAGTGAAGAGGCTTAAAATAAATTCTTTAAAATTTCTGTGTATTAAAATAAAATCTTTTAAATTTTCTGCTTTTCAAAATCAGAAAATTTTTATCAGAGCATTTAATAATTGATTTTTTAAGACAAAAACCTTTATCTGTGGAAGCATTTAATCAATTGTTAGCTTGCAGATGAGAAAACCTTGATTTTATTTTTACAACAACAAATTAAAGACTGAACAAAAATAAACAGTGAGTCCAATATTTCATTGCGATGTTTAATAAATGCACTCCAGATCTTTCAGTCCAAGGGAAGAACATTTTGATGGAGGTCCTATGTTTTATTGGATGAATTTGTATTCTCTATTGAATGGAATGAAATTTAGAATGCCTTTGATTTTGCTGTAATTAAATTTGGAGAAACAAAAGGGAATAGGGACAACTTAGCTGACTAGTTTCTTATAAAATATTTGCCACATAAATGAATTCTGACTGAGGGTAAACAATAGTATCTCTGAATATGAACATATTTAGGCTAAAATACTTAAATATGAAAATTAGAATTGAGGCTATGTTCAGTTTAATAAAGTTACTTTCAACTTACTAAGTATCTAGGCGTTCACTTAACAAAAAATAATCTGTCCTACAGAGTAGAATCAATTGAAAGTGTCAAGAATTCTAGATTTATTAGTCATAAAATATAACTTTGATCATGATTACATGTGTTTTTTCTAAAAAAAAATGTTAAAAGTAATGCTATATTGAAAAAGCACTTTTTTTAGGGAAAAAATGCCATTATGTAACATAATGTTAGAGGCAGACGTAGGGCAGAAACTTAGCCAAATAACTGTATGTGCCAGTGACTACGTGTGTGTGTGTGTGTGTGTGTGTGTGTGTGTGTGTGTGTGTAAACAGGCTATTTTATGTTTATATATTTTTAACCACATAGTAAATTTAATAATAAATTTAAAGAATTGTCTTTACTGTGCTTAAATGTATATGTATGTATGAATGACTATATCTATCTATAGAGAAAAATATTAGCTATTTTTTATTCTTTAAAGTATTTTATATTCAAAACAATTTTTGAAAGTAATTATAAATCCACCAATGTAATAAAGTCTGTTAGACAACCAATTAATAAATATACGGTAAATATGTTTTGCCTTTTCAATTTTATTTTGAATAGCAAGTAGCTGCCATGTTTAGACACCATGGAGCATCTTAATGCCATCCCTGTCCACTAAGGCATTGACAACCGGCCTTAGCTGGTGCAGAGCCAAGAAGTAGGGTGGGGGTTCCCCAGTGCCCATCATGCATCTGTCCCTGAACTTTGGGGAGGGCTTCCTGGCAGAGGCAGCACAGCTCCCACGCCTCTGCAATAGGGCCAGGGACCCCAAGCCCCAGTCTTGGCTGCTTCTGTGCTGAGAAGCCCAGCTGTTCTGGACCAGACTGAAGTATCACCTGCGTCCATGGGCAAATTCCATCAGCCAACCCGTTTCTATTTTTCTTTGGTGTAAGTGTCCCTGGGTCCTGGTTTCTGGCCTCAGTGAAGAGAGCTTTCATATAAACAGTCGTAGTTTCAAATGCATCTTGCCTTGGGCTGTAAAATTAGCTTCATGTTGATTGAAAGGTCATATGACCATGGTGCCCTCTTAACAGTCCGAGGAGCTGGAAAACAAAAGGGGGGGTGGGAGAAAGGAATCTGAAAGGAGCCCCCAAACATGTGTGTGCCTGAGAAAACACCAGGCTGCTTTCTGAAAGGAAGACTTGGGAGGAGAGAGCCAGGTCTAGATGGGAACACCCCAGGGTTTTATTTCATTTATTCTAGACCACCAGACTTCGGCAAGGTGCTCAGGTGGCTATTGAATGAAGCGGTTGATGATAAACATCTGGTCTTAAGCCAGTCAAATATGGAAACACGGGTCTTTCCCTTGGAGGAAGAGCAGGAGCCCTTCCTCACAGTCGCCCCACAGCCTAGTGATTGAAAGGTGCATGTGTGTCCTTGTACTGCTTCAAGTACTAAAAGGCGAACAGTGTACTCACTTAGAGGAAACCAAACAGGATTAAAAAGTGAGCATCTGGAAAGGTGAGCGAGCAGGAAAATGCACTGACCCCAAAGCTCAGGGAGGAAAAGCTTCATGTGGCCAAAGCTTGGTGTTGACAGAGGAGAGAACAGACCCAATGTCATTTTGTGTGTCCATTTGAGAATTATTTCAACGGTGTTTTTTTAACTCAATTTGTCTTGGGTTCTCAAGCAAATAGCCAGATGCAGGAATTAAGGGTTTCTGTTCCCCAACACAAGCATTTCCATGTTCTGTGCTGTTCGGTTAGAACACGGTAGATGGTTTGCCTTTGTCTGGTGTGTTCGCCTTGCTCCACATGGCGCCTCAAGGATTTGGGATGAGTAAGAGACCAGTTCTTGCTCTGTCCCTTTTATGGAAGAACTTAGAGGACCCCTCAGCACCTCCGCAGTGGAAAAGTCTAGAATTTCAAATGGCGGAATGACTTGAGGATGGAAGAAAATAATCTTGAAATGCTTTCTATTTTATTTTTTTAATGTCTCCACATAAAGGGGAAAAAAAACATACATCCTCTGCTGTGAGCATTTCACTGGGCAGTTTTTCAAATTAATGCAGTTTAACTATTACATTAACTTAATGGCTATTTTCCCCTACTTTAACCATGTTAAATGTGCCGGCAATAATGAGCTTCTAATGCTGTCTCTTTTAAGTCTCAGAGGCATCTTTAGAGCTGCTGCCTATCTCGTGGATCATAAAGCTGCATAATTTAGTATTCAAACAATTCATTTAAAACTGAAGGCCTCAGAATTACCGTAAAATTAATCAGAACAAAGTCATCTTAACCCATCAGTTTGGTTTATCTCTAGTTAGCCAATTTGCAAGTGAAAGTGAGATAAATAAAAACATTGACTGAGCTCCAGTTTTCTTCTGGATAGAGTCCTTCAATCCCAGAGATATCAGTGAGAGTTGGATAAAGGTATGGCCACAGTTAGAATGAACCCTTAATAATCGTGATAAATTAGGACTTTAATCCCGTTCCATGTTGTTAATTCCAGAGGTTACTCCTTAGCTATCTGTTGCTTCACTCTCATTTTATTTTCATTTTTTAGTTCAGTCATTTCATCACTAAATGTCAAACTTGACAATTAGGGAAAAATTGCCAAGTACCTTCTGAACACCTCAATTTTTTCCTTAGCTTTCTAAAACAGAGAATACAAAGTTTTCAAATTGCTTTGGGGACATTTTTCAAGTATTGAGGTCTTGCTGTAGTCCCATGGACTTTGGTTTCCAGAATATTCAATTAATAAAGGAACTATAGACATATTAGAAGTTCCTGAATCTCTAAAGATGTTCTAAATATTTCTGGAGAGTTGAGCTGAGTGGTTCATGTTTAGGAACATCTTAATGTTTTCACTGGCATTTTGGATTTTTCTTTGAACCGGGAGAAACAACTAGACTCTGAGTTTTGGCTAAATGTGGGGTGGGGATATGGAGGCCCAATAGCTCAGACAGGCACCCCCAAGGCCCAGAATGCAGGACCTCAAAGCTAATACACAAGTATAAGGGTGGTACCTGCATAGATGAAGAGAGGATGTGTTAAACTTGTTTTTCCAACAACCCACTGGTCTTGTCTTATCTTCGAAGAACCTTGAGCAGAGGTTTAAAATCTTTCAGGAAAGGATCAGGTAGAAATGTGTTAGACTCAGCAAGCTGCATGGTCTCTGTTTTAACTACTCGGCTCCCGCAACCCCACCTTTGTGCTGAAGCAGCCTTGGCAGGTAGCAAAGGAAAGCGCAAAATGGTGTTCTAGTAAAACTTTATGTGTAGAAACTGTCTAGATAGAACATGACTCTGGTAGAGAGCACTGTTGACATTTCATCACTGCTTTACCATGGAATATTGTTAGTTTTGCTTGACAGTCAATCATCTTGCAAAGTTACAGCGCCGAAAACTGTATAATGGGGTGAGTGGGCTGTGGGATCTAAGAGAACTCAGTGGAAATCTGTGTTCCCCTTCACAACTCCGTGACCTTTGCATAGTCACTTATTTTTTTCAGCCATAGTGGCACCATCTGTGAAGTAGGACTAACCATCCACACTTCATAGAACTGACACGAGAGGTAAAGGAGGGGGTGGCTTGTGGTGACTTCAGTAGGTAGGATCCCCTTCTAAAGGACACTTTTCTCCTTTTGAAATCTTATCTTGCTACATCTATTGTGTTTTACCTTTTCTATGGTTACAGCTTTAGTGCCCAACAAGCGCCTATGAAGTCTCCTATGTGCAGTGAGTGGATCCATTTTGGTCTCTATTCCTGCTCATTTGGCATTTCTCACTGTGGCTGGATATCTGTTGGAGAGATGTGACTGATCTTAAAACTTGGGGTTCTCTTTAAGGTGATTTTCCTAGTGACAGCTAAAGATAGGATACTGGGGGATAGAATCTGGGCTCAGCATGTCATTCCATTTTCTCATTATTTTATTAATAGTGTCAAGTCAGTGATGGAGGGCCAGCTATAATGAGCCCTGTTCTCCCACCTTTCTAGGCATTAACACATTTCATCCTCAGAATACTCCTATGGGTTTGCCAACTCGAACTTATTTTTAGAAATAAGGAAACTGAGTCACTAACTCACTGCCCAAGATCTCACCGCTGATGACTGGTTGAGTCAAAGTCAAACCAGCTCTCCTACTACTCTACTCTTTTTTTCTACTGTGGACAAAAGTGTGTCATCTTCCTTCCACAAATAATTTTTGAGCATTTGCTTGGGTATTCCGACTCTTTCAACAAGATCACTCGATGCCTGGGAGGCTTGCTGTGCAATGGAAGGACCCAGGTTTGGGGTCAGATGCATCTTGATTGGAGCTGAAGCCACTGCTCTTTGTCAAGGACCTCGCACCACTTAGCATTTCAAAGCTTCAGTTTCGCAACCAAAAAATGAAGATAATTATCCTGGCATCAGACATCTATTTTAAAAATAAAAGAGTAGTTATAAACTCACAGTTCCAGGTACTTAAGAGGTCCCCTAAGTGTTGTCTCAACCTCTTCCCTCACTATTATCTAATGTGTCTCCAATGAAACTAGGCAAACCGATGATTTTTTTTAAAGATTTATTTATTTATGCATATAAGAGCTGGGTGTAGGCCAGACTTATGGGGTGGTGAGAGGTTCACCAGAGACAGAGTGGAGAGCAGAACAAGCAGATCGACTGAAGTACACTGCTGAGGGGAGCAGCTGGCGAGACAGGCGAGGTCTGCTGCGCCCTGTAGGAATCTCCCTGACTGGAGATTGAACTCGTGCTGCAGTGGCTCTGGCTAGCTTCATGGTGCTGCACTTAACCCGTTGTGCCACCAGGGAGGCCTGCAAACTAATGGTTGTTATTCAAAGACAGTACTTGAGAAAAAATCTAGACTGTCTGCCTCTATCACACCTCCCCTTCTCCTCTAAACAGCTCCCTTCTTTTATTCCTAGCAATTCAGGGTTCTTGTGCAGACTTCGTTCCCCAGCAAATACTATTTCCTCACATGTGATCGGTGTTGGGTTGACATATCCCTTTTGCAATGACATCTTCTTTCAGCTTCCCAAGGAACCTTGTGAAGGAAAACATTGCTGTCCCGTGGGTCAGTGAAAATCTGGCCCTTGTAACAGAAGTTACTTAGCAAGACAAGCACTAGGAACAGGTGACACCGCGGTTGGACAGTTTTCATCCCAATTTTAAGTAGTATTCACGGTACCAAAATGGTTCTGTGGTTACCTGTGCCTGTTAGACACTGGGACTTGTGCTAGGCATTACAGTGAACAAAAAAACTGGCCAGTTTTTGTCCACTGTAATGCCTGGCACAGGTCCCAGTTTCTTCCTTTCTGACATTGAAGAATTTCTTTTTTCCAGAAGGTCAGATTCCTATTCTGACTAGCAAGATGGCGGATGCATGAGGTCTTCCCAAGTCGCATTTCAGCGTTGGTTCTCCAGCACTGAAGCCATGGCAGTTTCCTCCTGATGCCAGGATTTCAAGATTTTCTTCCCCCACTTAGTAGTTTGAGTTACCTCCCAGAGCAGCTGTCCCGGTGCCCAGGGAGACAGCAGCTCCCCTAGTGGAAGACGGTGGTATCGCACTGGAACTCAACTTGCTCCCTGGGCTTTGCAGTTTTGTAAGCACTTAATTGAATCTGAATTCTTTCCTGGTAAATACTTTAGTAAATACTTTACTTTTCTGCTTCCTGCACTGAAATCATATACCTTCCCAGGAAGGAGATCTATCTTTTTTTGCCACGGCCTTCTGGAGGCAAAGCTTTAATGTATTTTAGACACAAGGCGAGCTAATACTTGAGTGCATTGAGAAACACCTACCTCCTTTGCAATTCAGTTCCTCTTCAACTTGCCTGGAGAACTTAAGCCCTTCCTTCTTAAGAATATAAAGAAACAAGGGTTAGAAAACAACAAAAAACAGGCAGGCTGCTCCTTTCTGCCCTTGGGTTAAGTACACTCATAATGACCCTTCGATTTATATGTCATATTATGTTTTATGAAGCATTTACAATATCTCATTCAGCTCATGTAACAGACCTCTGAGGCAAGCAAAGCAACAATTATAAGTCACAGCTCATCCATTAGAAAACAAGGACCTCTAGGGAGGTGGGCTGAGTTATTATTTCCCCTCTCTGGGGCTACATAGTTAGCACCTATACTGTCTAGCACAGAAAAAGCACATAATAGAAATAGAGGATTACAAATCTGTGAATTAAATTCCAGAGGTGAGGTAACTATGCATGAACACAGAGTAAGCGTAGAACCAGGATTTCAGAATTCGCACCCTCTGTCCTTGCAAGTATATCCTAGCAAACTCCTTCACGGCCTTCTCATAATTCCTCAAGGGCTCAGTGCTTGTCCAATAGAAGAAAATATTTCAGCAGGGCCAGGCCCAACTACCCCATTAAAGTCATTAGACTCAGATTCAAATCTTGGATCTGTCACTTATTAGCTTGTGATCATTTTGGTGAGAATCAATTTCCACCTACGTAGAGTGGAAATGGTAATTGTCCCCTTTCGCTTCAGCTAGGAGGCCACAGACGGCTGTGTCCGCTGGCTGGGCACCATCCACAGATCTTGCCACCCTTACAGTTTGTATTTGACAACAGCAGTATCGATCCTAATGGGCTGAGTGCTGATTCAGATGCTTTGGCATTCTCCCACATTTTCACTGACTGTTTATAATTTAGAGAGAGCACACACACCCAGGTTGAAGTCATGAAAATGCAGCTTATATGTACCTAGTGTATCTAAGAGGTGGCTCTCTCCCACGCACACCCACAACGCCCACAGCAGGTTGAAGTCATGAAAATGCAGCTTAAATGTACCTAGTGTATCTAAGAGGTGGCTCTCTCCCACGTCTGTCTTGCTGTAGCAGGGAGAATCACTTTTCCTTGCAAGATGCTGAGTGAGAGGCGCTTCGAAGTGTCACCTACGTTGTAGGGGAGAGTGAGTGGCAGACCAGGGGCCAGAGTGTTGGAGTCATCCCCAGGGGGGATCTCGTTGGTGTTCTCCAGCAAGTCAAATGCCTCATGGGATCGGGATTTTATTCTTTGTAAAATTTATTCTCATTGTAAAATGAGAAAGTTGGAGTTGATCTCTACAGTCATGCTTTGCTCTGTGAGTCTTAGATTTCAGGGAGTTGTTATTTATTGCCCCTTTGGTTTTTATTTTTATAGGTGTGCCTTCTAGAAGTCTTCAGACCAAAATCATTTATTTGGTAATTCCAGCTCTTAGCTGAATATTACAGCAAAGTAGAAACTTTCACTGAAGGAACTGGAATCACTCTGAAAAAGAGGGGGACACAGATGAGGTCTCAGCTCAGTTCTATAGTATTTCCAACCCCTAAGTTATTACCTGAAGAAGTGGCTGGCAGGACAGAACTTGCAGAAGACTGGACAGATAAAAAGCTGGTCCCATTTTTCAGACACAGTTATAGTCACTAATGACCAAATCCCAAATAAGTGAGCAGGTGAACAATTCCAAGATCATCAAATTCAGTGGTATCAAAACTTTGATATTTTAAATTACAACTTGTTTTCTTTTTACAAGCCAAAGACTTGTTTTCAAGAAAAGCCCCACATCAGATCTTCTTATTTCCCTGTTACAGCTAAGATTTCATCTAAATTCGCAAGTATACGAGAAGGAGTTAACTCAGAATTTCACCTGAATTGCCAAGCAGGGCGTGACACCGACAAAGAGCACCTGCCTCCCTGTCTCTCTCTTCACCGGCTCCTGCTGAGGGGGGTGCTCCTTCTTGCTCCTCTGTCCCAGTTCTTCAAGTGGGCGTCGAGGCTCCTGTTGCTACCTCCTTCCAGGTGAGGGCACAGGCTAACGTCCTCTGCGAGTCTCAAAACCGCTGAAAGTGCAGTCTCCCTCTCTTAGCTAAATTTTTCCCATTCTCCCCAAATCTGGAGACTTCCCTGGTGTCCATGATTGCTTCTATACTCTGAGACAGTCTAAGGGGAGGACTTGTTATATTTCTTCTCTACAATTTTACCACCGTGCGTTCGTTGCCCTTATGGGAGCGAAAACCCTTGCAGTGGCACGGAATTACTGGCCAAGGAAAAAGGCACATTGCTCTTGAACTCTCATGGAACAGAGGTGATTCTTGGTTTGTTTTTTTGTTTGTTTGTTTTTGTTTCTTTAAACCTGGTTCATGAAAACCCTTAAGGTCAATTATTGGTGTGACTTTCCATAAAATGTAAAGAAAGAAAAAACTCTCCACTTTACCTTTTCGCACTGCATTTGGCAAATAAAAATGTTGTATAGGAAGTAAAAACACTGTCACTGAGTTTGCTTTAAATGTAGGCCCAGTTAAAGTTGGTTTATTTTTTGTCCCCCTTAGCGAGATCTGGGACCAGGAGGGGGTGCTTTATAATGAATTATATGTACTTGAGATCCATTTTCAATCTTGGGCTTGTAAACACTCATTTGTACAAATGCATGTTTTTCTGCACGGAGAATGCATATCCTAAGAGTTGTTCTGCTCTATCAGTCAGAGCAAATGCATGTTCTGAAAAATCCCCTAAATACCTAATTTTCTGGCAACAGGGACTATCTTATTAAAAAGTCATTTTGGTTTACTGTGTATTGCTGGAAAAATAACAGTTATTAAATAAGCAGCTTACAGCTCAGTTGAGAATTTCTTGCAAAGGTACAATTGATCGGAGAGTTGGGGAGACATCCCAGGGTGCCAGAGGGTCTGCTCCCCACCACGCATCATAAAACCTCCACCTGTCATTTCCTAAGTCACACGGACTTCGGGTCCTCACGCCTGGGTAACACGGGCCATTGGGACATTGCCTGAGGGACTTCTCTCAGATCCCCTGCAGTTGAAGATAGGGTCATTGTTATCTTCCGCAGGGAAATCACTGGATATTTATTTCACTTTATTTCTAGATAATATGTTCATCTCACCAAGACTGAGCAGAGATGCTCGAGCCTGCCTCATCGCCTGTAAGCCGAGGTCAAGGTCACCTGGACCAGGCTCGCTGAGCTCTGCTGATCTGACAGATGAAAAGCTGGCATATTTAGAATTTATATTTATTTTATTATTGACTGAAGTTGAGAATTTTCATATGCTGGAAAGCTATTAGTGATTTTTCAGTAATTATCAGTCTAGTCATATCCTTCACACATTTTTTTGTTGAGTTACTATATTTATCAATTTGTTGGGACTTTTATAGACTAGGAAAATGAGCTTTACATCTGTGATATGAATTACAAATTCTTTTATGTATTTTTGCATACAAGCTGGGGTACAGGCCAGAGGTGTGAGGCGGCAAGAGGGTTCACCAGAGACAGAGTGGGGAGCAGAACAGGCAGATCCACTGAAATCCACTGCTGAGGGGAGCAGCGGGGAGACAGGAGAGGTCTGCGGCACCATGTGGGAAGCTCCCAGGCTGGGCGTCGAACTCACATCGCCAACAGCTCCACACTGCAGTGCCTAAATGCTACGCCACCCGGGAGGCTCCTGAATTACAAATTCTATGTCATAACTATCATCATCGTCTTTTAAAATATGATGTAATTTTAGAAGTTGAGTGCTTTATGGCATTTCATCTCATTTCACCCCCACAGTGAGAAAGGGCCCCCATTCTAGAAGCTACTCATGACACTCTTCTCTTGCTTCGATTATTTTTTGGATGTAGTTTGCATATTTCTTTGTTTCTTTTGGAAATTTTCCTGTTAGTGTTTGAGATGTAGGCACAATTATTTTAACTTATTCTCACATATCTGCCCAGCTACCCAATTAGGAGTTTTTGAACAGCCAACTTTCCTTCCATTATTTTAGACATTACTTTTGTCATAACTAGATTTCTGTGTGAGTCTAGGTCTACCTCTAATATGTCTAATTATTTAATATCATTAGCAATAGTATCTTAATGATAGCAAACTTGAAGTAATTTTAATAGCTGGTAGAGATAATTTTTAATACATTGCTATACTGAGTCATATTTTTGATGCTTTTGATTAATTTTCACTTAAAATATTTAGAATCATCTTGTGTAGTTGAAATAAAAGACATATATGCTATATAACTATATTATATATATACTATATAACCATAGTAGCTTCTAATAATATAATATTATATTTATTATTATAAATACATTATATATTACTATATCACTATATTTTATAACTATATTATTAGATTATAACTATATAACTATATTATACAATATTATGACTAGAATACTATATTATTAAAAGCATAGATTAACTTGAAGAATTTGACTTATTTACAATGTGACAATTTACAGTGTTCCCATCTGAAATTGAAATGTGTCTTCCATTTGTTCAAGCTTTCTTTCATCGCCTTCAATAACATTGTCTTCAAGTCTGTCCCTGGGTATCTTGGTTCCGGTATTTCAGATCTTAAGGAATCCTCTTTGCCCCATAGAATGTCTGTCCCTGTTTCTACTCACTTTCATGCACCTAGTTTATGCTCCTCTGCCTTTCTGAGTGCTCTCATCGTGTGCAATGATTTTTCAGTTGATTATCTTGAATTCAAAGCTAATCATTTCCCCTGCCTTAGTGATCATTTTAATTCCCACTTTAACATTGTTGCATTTATAATGTATTTCCCTTCCATATTTATGTTTGTCCACATTCATGTGAAAATGGTTAGCATCCTTGTTCTAGACTCCAGAAATACCTTCTTGTTTGTTCACCTTTTGGGTCCATTGGCTTTGAGGCTGAGGTGAATGTATATTTATTATGTCAGAAATGTTGACGTCCCTATTTTATTGCTTTTTCTGAAATCAAAATAGATGTTTCATTTTATCAGGGGTTACTTTAATGTGTATGGATGTAATCTTTTATCCTGATATATGCAAAATAATTATATTAAAGATTTTCTTAATTTTGAATCATTCTTAGCTCCTTAAATATGATGTAATGATGACTTGTTAATATTTTAATGGACTCTAAGCTACTTGTTGACACCGAATTTGAATTTGTGATTTCTGCATCAAATTATTTATTTCATTAAGTTTTGATTTTGATCTTCCTCAATTACAATAAAAGTACAGATTTGAGCTCTTGTTTTCTACTAAAGCCCCAACACCTAAAACTGTGCCTGAACATAGTAATTCCTGGGTGGTGCGGGGAGGTAGCCAGGACCTGGTGATGGAGTGTTGGGGCACTGGGTAGGGCCCCATGTGAAAGGTTACATCTGCAGGGGTTTCCACCGATAACCCCATGAGCAGATGCAAAGAGGGAAACTTACTTTGCCTTAATAAACATAATATATAAAAAAGTTGGCATTTATTCATTCAAGAAATTGAGATTTTTCTGTTCTGTCTCTTGTTGAATTTCTGTGTACTACACAAAAAAACAACAACAATTCAGGAGCAATTAAAACGGCACCAGAATTACCTTATATGTTATAATTTATGGTTAAACTTTTAGTTTAAATCAGGGGGAAGGCTTACCCTGGAATTCTAAATGTGGTTATGCAGCAATTAGAGACTCAGTGTGGCTAGACTGAGACTAGTTCAATTAATTCAACTTCACATTTAAACAGATTTCTCCCTTAACAAAGTTACTTGTTACGTGCTATGTGGATTTTTTGAATTTTTGTGTAATGCTGAACCATATTTGTATGTCAGTGTATCATCCTCTATTTACTTGTCTTTCTATAAGGAAATTACTGGAAGCAGCTACCGCCTAATTCCACAACTATGAAAATGCCACACTTAGGTCTCACTACATAATGCAACATTTTTTTTTCTCTTCTTTTTGCAATCCATGGGGATGGAAATACTCAGTTTGTGATCATCCGTGATACTGCTGCTCAACAGGTTTTAATGTTCGCCCCATTGTGTGTGTTCGTGATGTAGCCATCTGCACCGTAGAACAACAGGCATATGGCAGGTCTGCGGGTCATAGCTACATGGCTGTTAAATATTTTCACCTTTGCCTCCTGATACTCAAAAGTTTTTCTATAAGCTATTTCTATAAATGGAACTGCGGGTTTACATTATCACCCATTCAATTTTATAATATAATTCCCAATTATTTTTCAAAACTCCTGCATTAATTTACAGCAGGGTGCCAAGGTTCAATTTAATAAATATTCACAACTAACATTTGATATTATCAGACATCATATTTTTTTCCAATCACATGGTGTAAAACGATATCGAATTGTCGCCTTAATTAGATTTCCCTGCTTACTAATGAAATGGAGCATATTTCAAAGGTTCTTTTTATTTTGACCGTGTATGTTTATTACCCATTTATCTTTCCTTTTCAATGTTATTTCGTTTAACTTCTCATTTGATTTCTTTAATGGCTTTAGTGTTTTTCAGTCTTTATTTTTTCATGTGCCAGTTTTAGTACTTTATAATTTCTAGAATTTCCTGAGTGTAAAACATATTGGCAACCAGTAATTCATAGATTATTTCATTTCTTCTTTTTACTTAAATTTGCTAGATCTATTTATGATCTCCTTTTTATTCTTCATTAGATTATCTATACCTTATGCTTTACGGAATTTCACCAAACAAGTAATTATTTAATTAGTTTTGTATTTTTATTTTTCCAGAAGACTTCTCTTGCTTCTTTGGGTCTTACAGCCTAATCTCAACTGGAGGCTACTTTACCCCACGTGAGTCACACCTTGTTGGCATCATCTCGTTCATTCACACTAGATCAGATTCTCTGACCAGGGCTTGTGTTCAAAGAGATCCTGTCTAATATATTTGCTTATCCCTCCCTGTACTTATTTTTACTTCTTGGTTATTGCTGTTATTTATTTTTTCATTCATTCATTCATTCATTCATTCACTCATTCATTTTGCCCTTAGAGCTTTTCTTTAATTTGTGATGAGTCAAGAATATTCTAGAAAACACCTTTTTTAGTGTGTGTGTGACTATGTGTATTTTTTCAGGAGAGTTCTGATAAAATTAAGATAAATTTGGGTGATTGAAGACCAAAATTTAATTAGAAATTCAAGTAATTATGCATTTATTTTTCAAAATTTTGAGAGTACACTTAATTTATGTGTATTTATTGCATATGATATTTGTACCTATTATAATCATCATAACGTTGGGTTTTACTTCTTTATAATAATTATTTTTCTTAAAACTGAGTTTAGTTCATTTATACTTATCAAAATACATACATATATGTGAGTTTATTAGTTATTATGTTTTTACACTCTTTAAAATACTTCTTTATAAGACCTTCTATTCTTTTTAGATTGTTGTTTATCTAATACCTTGGAAGATTTGTGTATTGGTTACTTAGTAATTACAACTTGTGTATGACATCTTCAAATTTCTATTTCTCATTGTAAATCACATTCTTACTTCTTAAGACATTTGTATGTTTCCTACTGAACCACAAAATATAAACTTGAATCTAAAAATTAGCAAGTATATAACTTTGTCATAGTGAGTGACAGTAATAAAAATTAATAAAGAACATATTTAAGTCTCCTGAAGAATTCAGATTTTATAATTATCAGAGACAAGCTAAGAAATAGCTGTTGCACTGATAAGAAATAATAGGTTGGCAGTAAAATATTGATTACAAGAAAAATGACCATGTAAATGCAAAGAAAATATTGGGGCCTCCTTGGTGGTGCAGCAGTTAAGTGCTGTGCTATGGAACTGTCTGCAGTGGCAACGCGAGTTTGACGCCCAGCTGGGGAGATTCCCCCATGGTGTGGCAGACCTCTCCTGCCTCGCCCACTGCTCCCCTCAGCAGTGTGTTTCTGACCATCTGCCTGTTTGCTCCCCACTCTGTCTCTGGTGAAACCTCTCGCCACCCCATGCCTCTGGCCTGTACCCCAGCTTGTAGGCATAAATAAATATTTTTTAAATGAATAAATAAATAAATGCAAGGAAAATATTAAAAATATTTTAAACTTTGAAAATAAATATTTAAAAAATAAAATACTTAAAATAAAACTATAAAAATGTCTCTTTCAGTGATGTTTAGCAGTAGGAACTAATAGAGAAATGAAAAATAGCAATTTTTAATTTTTTTGATTGAGAGGGTAGTACTGAGATACAAGTAGGTGAATAAGATGAGATAAATATTAATAGAGAGGCTGGACTGAAAATGTGCTTGTATTTAAGTCTCAGGAGAAAACCGAGAGAATGAGGTGGAGGAAATATTTGAGGAGATACTTGCTGAGAAATGCACAGGTCTGATTAAAGATACGCTTCTACATGTAAACAATTAAAATTCAAAAACAAGTCTCTACTTCGGTGTGTTGTAATAAAATCTGAGAAATCAAAGACAATGAGAAATCACTAAAAGCAACTATAAAGCTGAAAATTGATCACATTGTAAAGAATGACAATTAGACTGATTACAGGCTTATAAGAACCAGCACAATTAAGGCTAAAAAGCTTTGACAGATAATTTCAGAGTACTGCGAAAATGACTGTAAACTTAGCATACCTGATAATTAAAAATAATCTTTTGGGAATAAGTTTATTTTTAGCATGAAGTCTTTGTGAAATCATTTTAAGAGGTATGTCTTGATTGTATGGCTAGTAATCACTTGTAGTAAACATTAATGTAATACAATATAATATAGAAAGCTAGTGGAACAGTGATGTAGTTTATGGTGGTTGGAACCCAAGATGGTTCCAAGTTGGAGCCAAGATGGCTTTTTCACCATAATATCAAATAACGGAAAGAGGAAGGAAACAAGCAAGGCCTCTGCTGTCTCTTCTTATAAGGGTGCTAATCCCCTCATGGGTGCCCTACCCTCATAACCTCTACGAACTAAATACTTCCCAAAGATCTCAGCACCAGCCGCCATAACGTATGAATGGGGTCTTTCAATTCAGTCCAAGGCAACATGAGAAAAACACTAACAAGCTCCTTAAAGTCACAAAATGTTATGAGGCATACATCAGGCTGCCTGGAACACAAGTGTTCTTTTCCAGAATCTGCCTGATTTCTCTTTCTGGACAGTTTCTTGTTCATATTTACTTTTTTTTTCTTACATATGCAGATAATTTTATACAAGGAAGATTGTTCCATTTGGTTTTTCACTCAAAAAAAATGGTATGGGATTCTTTCCAACATAATATAAAAATACAAATATGCGTGTGATTTTGTACAGACTCCCGAGTATGCCATTACGTATAAACTGCCGTTTATATGACCTACCCAATATTGATGAGCATTTAGTTTCTTTCCATTGCTTTGATTAACAAAACTGAGATGAATACCCTTGTACATTCATCCCTGCAGTTCTGTTAAATTATTGCCTTAGGAAAGGCTTGTAAAAGTGCAATAGCTTTGCAGAAGCAATGGACACCACATTTCAAATGATTTATTTTCCTTTTCTATTTGAAATTATATGCTCATCTTTTTCTGAAGTGACATGTTGGTTCCCACATGCCAAAAAAGGAGAGCTATGCTAAATCTCTCCCTACTTCACCCCAAACATGACATTCTATTATTTGCTTAATTTATTGTCTTTTTTTATTCAGACTAAGGAAGAGTCAAATTTGTTTTTTTCCCTTCTTGTCACATTTTTAAAAATCAGTATTAATTTAATAAAACATCAGATTGATTTTAGCACTATTTTGCTTCCTTCAACTATATTAAATTTACTCTGAATTGTGAAAGTAATATGTCCTGTCTGTAATAAGATTAGCGATCAAGATATAAATTAACTTAAATTTGCAAATAGGCACCAATAAGTAAGGCTGCTACTATCTCCTGACAGTGGGGTCTCTTGTCCAGTACAGGTTGTGCTCACCAGAAAATGGGGGTTCCTCTCTTTTTTTTGCTCTGCCCACCCCCCCTCCTTTTTAACCCTATTCAGAATCAATGTTGGCGAAATGACCTTATGTTCCAAACATGGAGAGCTCTTGTTAACCTTAGACTGTGTGGCCTCAGAAAGGGGAAGATGCTGTGTTGATAATATGGAAGTGAGAATGCTGGGAATTCCTGAGAAATGACAGTGAATGGATTGCACCCATGCTCCAAGGACCCAGAGTGGACTGACTAGACCACCTGAGAGATTCCAAACTCTGGGCCAAGACTGAGTCCCTGAGAACCTAAGCAGAGACTCCAGGGTCAAGTTAGGAGGTAAAGATCTGGAGACGCCAACCCTGAGCCCTGAGGACTGTATTGTCCCAGCACAAGCAATAGACCTTCTTCATTTTCCTAGACAGTGGAAGCCCAGGGATGATGGGAAGACCTTAGTAATGTCTGGTTTGGAATTTATTTTTATCGATGGAGAGTAGCAATACCAAACAAACTGAATATTAAAATCCCACTCAATACAATTTCTTGATACTCAAGACCTTCTTGCTTCCTATGCTGCTATACAGAGAGATGTCTCCTTTTCACAGGGGATGAGATATGAAAGGAAGTCGTGCCCCCACTATTTATACCCAAACCACAATTGTTTGTTTCAATCCTCAGCTGCTCACTATCTTTTCAGCAGCAGGCATTAAAGCTGTTTACTTTGTTGCTGAGATTTTTCAGTTTAACTCTCTCATACCCTTTAGGCAGATGCCATCATCCTATGATGTCCACAGATCGTATCGGTCAAGCGAAGGGCGAGCAAGAGAACGTGCTTTTGGTTCTGCATTGCTCTACTGTTGTCTTCTTCCTTTCTTTTTTGTTATATGTCCTTACTTTTTTCCAGTATGTGCAACCATCTGATTTCACTCAGCTCACTTTCCCGTCTCAGACAACATCAGTTGAACGTGGATGCATGTAAGATGCCTACCGCTAGGTCTGGGTGGATAAATGCACAGTCTGTTTTGTTTTTTTGTTTTTTTTTTTTCTTGATCTAATTAATATGCTTGTCCTCAAAACAAACTAGGATGTTAGCCAAAAGTTTTCCAAAACAACGAATACAAACCAGCAATGCGTTCATGGAGGATTATGTTTCAACAGACATGGACAGCTTGGAGTTATAAAGGGCACAACATTTGGAAAAAGAAGGGCATCTATATCAGACTTCTAGACTTGGGTAATACCTTCATTTCTGAGTCCTTTGAGACTTTTAAAGTGGTAAATCTCTTTAATGGAAATAACCAGACTCTGGAACTGTTAAGTGTTTCTTTCTGGTTGCAAAGTAGATACTTATGTCATAAGTACAGAGGATTTGTATTTCAGCCATACTGGTGGATGAGCAAGGTACAGAAATCTGCAGTTGGTTCCTATGCCTCTTGCGTCCAATAAGAATCATGGTCCCCATCCTCTGAGAAATCTCTATTGTCAGCTGATCTCCAGAGGACAGCACCAGAGATGCCTAAAATAAATCCAGTCAAAGGGTGGTCATTATAAATAACTCCTTTTCTCTCTTTTGACTTTATACATAGTCACTCTACATTATTCAGGCATTGAATATCCATGCTGTGAATAATTCAGTCTTCTACTGCTTCCCCTTCCTCTTGATGTCTGACTTTTGCCCTTTTACAAGTCATTAGAAATTTCACAAAGGTGAGCAAAGGAAGAGACTTGAGAATTAAAAGATGGGGAGCTCATGCCCCTTAACAGCAGGTCTGTCAGAGAAAGTGCTAGCATTTTGGATAACAGCATCACAATTATTAAATATCTATAATGGGTAAGACTGTTTGCTTAAACAACAATATATTGTTCTTTATTCAACAAGTATTTTTATGTTGTTTTATATAAAGTACTATGTGCTCTGAATAAAACAGTGACTGATAATAATAGAAATGATAATAAATAGTAACCCACTCTTCATAATTTTATTTTCTAGCTGGGGAAAGCAAGTTCAAACATAAATAAGTATGAAAAATTTGGGTAATTATAAGTGCTATAACAGAATAATGGGGCAGAGAATGATGATAATTTAGTACCGTGGCAAATGTAATGTTCTATACTGAGGTGCAAAGAATTAATTGAATAATTAAAAAATAAGTGTGGCCCAAGTCATCAACAGGTTGTGTAGAAAATTACACATAAAAATATGAAACATGTAACGTAGCAATTCTACACCTAGACATACATGCAAGGTAATTAGTTGAAAATAATTATTCATACAAAATATGTACAGATGTTCATAGACCAACAATCATAGTCAAAGGTAGAAACAAGTCAAATTCCCATCAAATGGTGGACTGAGGACCCCTGTCAGAGCCCTAATCCAGTTTAGAGAGACTTGCCCAATGGTCTCATGTAGTTTTCTGCAAACTATTAGCCTTTTCCAAATCACATTATGAGTTTGTGTTTATCCATCCATCTCCTCCTTGGTACCATATGCTTTGTGAGAGCAGAGGTCATTCATGCTTTCTTCTACATATCCTCAATATTTGTCAAGTGAGTGAGTGTTTAGTAAAATTACTGTGACTCAAATATGAATAATGTCTCGGTTTTCAAACCAAGGAAGTGAATGGAAGCATAAATGGAAAGCATATAAACAAAGTAGAATGTGGTCTGAACCTTGGCAAAAACCTGGTTTATGCCAAGGAAAGGGAAGTTCAGAACACAAGAGTAAGAAATAAGGTTTTTCAAAAAGAGAGCTCCCTAGCTTATTACGTATGAATCCTTTTATGAAGGATACCCATAAAATTTATTGCCTATACCAGGCCATTTATGAAAGAGAAGTAGGGTGCTATTGTATTTATTCTGGGTCAATAGGTGTAAATCACAACTTTCTAAGCCAGCCAAAAATGGTGGGACCAGACCAAGTATTATTTTACTGTTCCATTATTATAAAAGTGTTGGGGTGTTTTATAGGCTTTGCTGCTATAAATATTTTCCTTCCAAATATCTTGTGACTCTTGTCCTCATTCACTCAATCTCTACACAGATGTCATATTTTTGGAAAACTCTTCTCTGATAACTACATTAACACCCTCCATAGAACTGTATATTACACTAATCACAGTCCCAGTCCCTACAGAGAATGTGAGGTGTGTAAAGAAATGTGTATCATGGAATGGTGCCCAGTACATAGTCGGTGTTCAATAAACATTGTTAATTAATAAATAACACTATGAAAGGAATTATTGAGTTTAAACATTATCCTTGTATTTTTTAAGGATTAGTTATATAAACGGGTTAAGAAATCAAAAAATATTTTTCAAGACTCGTTTCATATGTTATTTTTTGGCAAAAGCTGTACCAATTTTCCAGTGATGAAATTTCATTTTTATGCCACCACAGCCTCACTAGTATCTAATATGTTAAATATTCAGTTTGTTAAGCATAAATAACTACAAAATCGATAATAATAATCTCTCTAATATACTGATATCATACTACATTGATCAAAAATAATTAATGCTTTTCAATTTTTAGATTAACTCCACATATATAGGCCTTTGAAATCTATTCTTGCTAATGAAATAAGCCGGTCAAGTGTTTACATCATTTGCAGTTAAACGTAATGACTATTCAAGATGACAATTGAGGGGTCAAAGAAGGGTTAAAACAATTATCAAGTAGAAATAGAAAATTAAGCATATATATGTAATAGTTACAGGTTTAGTTCTAGTTCTATCTGGAATTAATTTGCGTGTGTGGCTTTAGAGAGTGATTCAGATTTATTCCATTATACTTGTCCTTCCAGTTCTCCCAGGAACATTCATTAAAGAGGCTCTCCTTCCTCCATTGTAAGACCATGGTTGCTTTATTAAAAATTAAGTACTTATTTGTATGTATGTGGATTTATTTTAGGGCTTTCAATTCACTTCACAGTGTACCTCCTTCCCAATCCTGTATTCAATTAAAATATCAGTCAGATGTCCTTGGAGACTTGACCCCTATGGAAAGACAGGGGGAAAAAATAAAACAGTGAGGTTACTTGATATTAAATATCCTTTGCACCATGAAATATATATGTAGACTAAAAATATTTCTTACTGAATGGGAGAAAATATACAAATATTATGTTACTGGCAAAGGGTTAATACCCAAGATATGTAAAAAACTAATTTTTAATTCAATGATAGAAAAAGAAACAAGCAAATTAACTGATGGGCAGCTGTTCTAAACATATAATTCACCAAAAATCATATCTAGAAAACCAGTAGGTAGATGGGAAAATGTTCATAACCATTCCCAAAGAAAGATGCAGGGTTAAACCCACAATGAAATACCATCTCACACCCTTGAGTAGGATACACATTTGAAAGACCTCCAACAACAAGCGCTGGAGAGGATCTGAAAGAAGAGGGCCTTGATTACACTGTTGGTGGGAATGTAAGCTGGTGCAGCCACTGTAAGCAGTGACCTGGAATTACCTGAAAAGCTAAAAGTGGAAACACCGTTTGACCAGCAATCACACTGTTGGGCATCCACACATAAGACACTGACATATCAATTTAAAAAAAAACTATGCAGTCTACAAAAACACCAAACCAAAACACACACACCAAAACAAACAAACAAACAAACAAAAACAACCAATGATGCCTATTGACCACCATTACGACATGCCAACAACCTAAGTGCCTGTTGATGAGGGCTGGTCATGAGGGTGTGGTCAACCCAACCGTGGAGCCTTATTCAGCCACAGGGAAAGATGAACAGCTGCCATGTTCGAGCAAAGCAGGAGGAGTTTGAGGACATTGTGTGCAGCGCAGCAGGTCAGAAAGACAAAGACAAGTAGTCAACTTTTACTTAGCGGACTCAAGAAAGTAAAATACTTATAAAAAATTGGTGGATACTGGGGCCTCCCTGGTGGCGCAGCGGCGACGCGAGTTAGACTCCCGGCCGGGGAGATTCCCACATGGCGCGGCAGACCTCTCCTGCCTCGCCCGCTGCTCCCCTCAGCAGTGTGTTTCTGATCTGCCTGTTCTGCTCCTCACTCTGTCTCTGGTGAACCCTCTCACCGCCCCATGCCTCTGGCCTGTACCCCAGCTTGAATGCATAAATAAATAAATCTTTTTAAAAAAATCGTGGACACTAAGGAAGACAGTGAAATTTCTGAAGTGAAGAGGAATGAGGAAGGGGAAATGGATGAAGGGGAAATAGGGATGGTGGTAAGGAGAAATAATAAATGAAGAAAATTTCACTGGTTTTACTTAGAAGTGTTTTAAATATATTTACAGTATACTTTATCCTTACATGGGAACCATAAACAAAATGAGTGTTTTCAAAACCCATACACAAAATCAAAATGAGAAAAATCTAGTGTTACTTTTCATCTTCCCTTCGTGCTAGAATAAAGGTGGGTTTTATTAGCTCAGTATGGGCCTCCTCACCCCTCTGGCTTCTCTACTCCCAGACACGCTGTCAAGGCCCCCCTCATTGTGCTCTTTTGGGTCAAATGCTCCAACCATCTGCTCTCTTCTACTCCAGGTACCTTCAATACAATAATCTCAATTTTTCCACCATCAAGTCTTGACTCTTGTTTTCTCGACCTTTCTGCTCCTCACAGTCTTAGAATACTGTAGAGTTCTGCTCCAATGCTATCTCTTTTATGATGCTATCCCAGTTTTCTAGCTCAAATTAGTCACATTGTTTAGGTTTTTGACTGTCTTGCCAAATCTTTCCGTATAACTTATTTCTCACAATGTTCAAGCAAAAACATTTGGGTGGGAACCTCCGCATTCGACAGAAAGTTCCATAAGTGAGAGACAGAGCTTCCTCCGCTGCGTTTTCTCCCAGGTGTTAGGCACATAGAAAGCTCGCAAAGATCTCAGATTATCTTGGAGTTAGATGAATAGAATACAAAGTTCACTTTATAATAAAAAAGAAAACCAGTGCTCACCATGCTAATATATGTGGCAGGCGTTTTAAAGTATATTGTTTATCTCCCCACAGGAGTTTCTCTTCCTCATACCTATTTGGGAAATAGAAATGATTTTTTGGCATTTACGTAGACTCGGGTTAATAACTAATCCTTTCTTCAATTACATCTTCTCATTTTTTCTGCCATTAACATTTCCCTGACGGAGCTGTGGTGGAGAGAACAGTGTGCTTTCACACCATTGTTTGGTGGCCAGTCGGTTTCATTTATCACTCTGCTGTGTGGCCTTTCTGGCGACAGCACTGTCTTTATGACATGACCATTACTTTGCTTCCAGTGACTCATCTGCCACAAATTGTGTTACCTCCATCAAGAGAGAGAAGCGTAAAATCCTCTAGACATGACAGTGTTTTAAGTGTCAGATCAAGTCCATCATGACCAACTGAGTTAAAGTTTGAAGAAAAAGGCAGACACGCACAAAGCAGGAGACCGTATGATACGACAGACTGTCTTCTTATTATTTGCAGAACTTGCCGCAAAAAAAATGAGGGAAAGAAAAGCTCAGCCATCATAATCTTGGGGTCCACACACACCCAGAGGGAGGGGGTAGACTTTTCCTCATGTTCCCACTTGGAATTATGTGGCGTGTCCCAGGATCCTGCCTCTCCCTGACAAGAATATCCACTGGGTTTTCAAATTATGCTGGTGTTTTCCACAGAAGCAGGATAAAGTGACAGAATCCCACAGCCCCCTTTCTGTGACAGGAACTGCCAGCTGGAGGTTAATGGATGACTCCAGGAGGGAAAAAAGGCAGGAAAATGGAAAACCAATGGATTCATTGCCTGATGGTGCAAAATCATAACCCATTTTCTGTTTTACGATAGAGGGGTCATGTGGCATTAGTACTCAGTGTTCTTGCCAAAAGCATCAATCCAGATGGGAACATTAACTTATTTGACCAGATGTGTGACAATGTCACTCTGAAAGGTGGTTCCAGTATGCTGAACTGACATACATCATCATAGAAATTGCACGGCTAATAGAATATGTTGAATTAGGGACTCTCTAATGGTCTCTCAATCATGAAGCATAGAGCATGTAGGATTTCAGAGTGAAAAGTCTTTAGAACCTTTGTGGTCTGGAAGTCTCATTTTATACAAGAGGAGGCTAAGTTCAGGAGGTAAGCATGTCACATGGGCTTCTTAGCTCATGGGTAGCAAAATGGAGAATTAATTCATGACCTGAGCACCACTTCACCAGCCATCTATGCTCTGTGACCTTAATTGCATTTTCATTTAATCCTCTATTTTTCACTAAGCAGTGAAGTATTGAGCTCCCCATAAATGACAAGCACTAAACTGGACACTGGGTGAGCTGTGGTAGAAAGACAAGAAAGACCCCTCCCTTTGAGGGAGCTTTCTTTCTCCAGTGACCAATGGCATAGAAATAAAATAAATATGGCCTCCCTGGCAGCACAGCAGTTAAGTGCTGCGCTGTGGAGCTGTCGGCAGCGGCAATGCAAGTTCGAGGCCTGGCCAGGGAGATTCCCACATGGCGCGGCAGACCTCTCCTGCCTCGCCCACTGCTCCCCTCAGCAGTGTATTTCCCTCCATCTGCCTGTGCTGCTCCCCACTCTGTCTCTGGTGAACCCTCTCGCCACCCTCTGGCCTGCACCCCAGCTTGTATGCATAAACAAATAAATCTTTAAAAAAAAAAAGAAATGATACACCTGGCCTCCCTGGTGGTGCAGCCATTAAGCGCTGTGCTTTGGAGTTGTGGGCAGCAGCGACGAGAGTTTGAGGTCTGGCAGGGGAGAGTCCCACATGGTGCGGCAGACCTCTCCTGCCTCACCTGCTGCTCCCCTCAACAATGTATTTCTGTCGATCTGTCTGTTCTGCTCCCCACTCTGTCTCTGGTGAACCCTCTCATCACCCTCACACCTCTGGCCTGTACCCCAGCTTATATACATAAATAAATATTTTAAAAAAAAACCTTACAAATAATTTAAAAAAAAAAAGAAATGAAATGCATCTGGCCAAAGATAAGAACATAAAGAAAACAGAACAGAACAGCATTGGGATCATGGCTAGAGGGAGAGTGCTCTGCTTGGATGCAGAGATGAAGGGGAGCGCCATCTTGTGCACTCTCTTCACTGTGATGAAGACCCAGCAGGTTGACACAAGATGCTCCCAAACTGTGCAAATGGCAAGTGGAAGTCCACATGCGCCTGGAGAGGAGGAAGGATAGACAGAGGCTGATGTCACTGCAGCGCGCAGAGCAATGGAAGGGGAGAAGGCTCTTGTAAGACCTGGTGAGTTGAATTTTATTCTAAGTGCAAAGGGAAACCATTGGAGGGATTTACACAAAGGAGCAGTAGATTCTGATGGTTAAGCACCTAATGGCACATAGTCTATCCCAGGCAGTGTAATTTTTCAGGCTGCAGAACTCTGTAGCAGCAGACACTTTACAGTGGACCTCCTGCCCAATCCTGCATTCAATCAAAATATCAGTCAGGTTCTGATTTGAATTCATGGAGAGGTTGAGAAAGCTTTAAAACAAACCTCAGTTAACTGTCAATCCACTTTTTTCTTTTAATGAATAAATTTTGTTTTAAGAAATTATAGGCTTATAGAATTGAGCAAAAATTAAAAAGAGCTCTCACTCACCACTCACATTCTAACTTTTGGTAGAATTGATGAACCAATATTGATCCATTATTATTAGCTAATATTGTGAGTTTATACACAAAGTGCATAATTTATCCAAGAGTTCATACCTTGTAGATTGCTATGAGGTTAGCCAAATTCATGATGTCATGTATCCACCATTATTACATCATATGGAAGAGTTCACTGCCCTGAAAACCCCTTCTGCCCCATCTCTCATAGCCTCCTCTCAATTCCCAATCCCTGCAACCACCAGTCTTCATAAAATCTTTGATCTTTGCCTCTTTTAGAATGTCACAGGGTGGAAATCATGCAGCAGGGACCTGTCAGGATGACATCACAAGCCCTTTCATGGCTTATACCTTATTTTGTTTTTATTACTGAAAAATTAATCCAGAGTACCACTGCTCCCATTCCTCTTTTGAAGGACATCTTAGTTGTATTTAGTTGTTGGCAGTTATGAATGAAGGAGCTACAAGTATTTGCATGCAGCATTTATGTGGACATAGACTTTCAACACATTTAGATAAATACCAGTTCTGCCACTGCTTACCCAATGTCTTGGGGAAATAGCACAACTTCTAGAGTTTATGGTGAGAGTATGGTGAGCTTTCTCAGGAGCTGCCAAACTGTCTCCACAGTGGCTATCACATCTTATAACCCCAACAGCAATGAGCAGAGTTCCTGTTGCTCCTCATCCTCACCAGCATCTGATGGTGTCAGTTTTGTTTTAGATTTTGGTTTTGGATTTTAGCCAGGCTAGAGGTGTGTAGCAATAACATCTAATTTGCAACTCCCTAATGACATATGATGGTGAGTGCTGTTTGACTCGTTTGTTTGTCAAGAGTAAGTATATGTAAATTATCCATCCCCGAGATCATATGTGTACATATGTATGTGCATATGTCTCTGGGCTGGGCACGAAGGAAACAAAGGATTCACACCCCCTTTTTCAAATATTTCATTGTCTAAGGAGAGAAAAGACGCAAACACAGAGTTGGGATAATAGGAGATCCCAAGGGCAATACCTGACTCTTCTCGTTGGCATCAGAGACTTTGCTGAAGTAAGTAATTCTAAAATTAAATTGAAATAAAGCAGAATTTACCAGCCGGTGGGGGAGGTGGAGTTATAGGTTACTCAGCCTAATATCTGAGCCAAACCACAAGTCTAGTTTGATAATCTTTGCATGTGAAATGTGCACTGAGAGATGGTGGAGAGTTCGACGTGGGTCTGGAGATCCTCGTGCCATAAAAAACAGTGATGATTATCCAGCTATAAAGGCAGTATCACTGAGTCACTGTCCCAATAATGTAAGCTCATTTATTTATTAAGCCTGGCCATTATAAAAGTTCCTAGTATCTATAGGATATAAATAGTTTTGATGGCAATATCATGATTGCAATAATTTAATGCCATTTATAAAATACATCTTGTGTCTCCATGTGTCTCATTCAAAATCAGTTTAAAAATTATCGCACAATTGAAACTTAATACAAACATCAAAAGTTAGGTAACACTCAAGCTCATAAATTATAATAATTAATATCCTGGTTTATAATATGTCAAGCTTTCTATATGTATGTATAGACATATGTATTAACAAAATTGATTACTAAATGTTATTTCACTTCATTAAAGTGGAGGTTTGCAACATCACTTTTAATGACTTTTGAGTAATCAATCTATGAAATGAACAAAGTATGATTTATTCTCCCATTCTCCCTTGAAGGTTAGATCAGACACTTCACTTTTCCATGTTATAAATAGATGCTAGATGAAATTATGGCATTAAATCTCTGGGAATCAATTCAATTGTTTTACTATGATAATTCTTTGCAAGTTTACATTTCTGCATCAGAGTGTATGTGCTAGCAGTGGGACTTTGATAAATATTGCAATATAATTTAAAAAATTGAGGATAATGTATGCACACATATCTTAAGATATATACAAACATGAGTGGTCATGATCACCCTCCTATATTATTTATTTAGATCTTTGTTAATGTTGCAGGCAGAAAACATTTCAATATTGTTGGATTCTGTCACAGCCAGGGGTCTTGAAGAGAGAGGTCCAGGGTGGGGTACGAGGAGGGGTAGTCAGGGGAGTATTTCCAAAACCAGTGTGTAAGCAGAGCACATCTTTATGAAGTATCAAATGGTCTGCCAGATTTGGAGAAAATATAAGTTAATATTTAATATTAATAAAAAAAGCAGTTCCACCTTCTAAGTCTTCTCTTGAGTTAGTTCTTCTCTCTGACAATCCTCCACAGAGCTATCATAGTTTCCTAGTCAAGTGTATCTGTCCTGTCACCATCTCCACTTAACAATCTTCAATGAGATCTGCGTGCTATCAGAATCAAATCATGTTGGGCCTCTGAGATGGGATCTCTTTGTGGGCGCCTGATCTAATTTTATACTCTATTACCCCTCCCCACTTCTCCCCCGCACCCCGCGGGTGCTGAAGCTCTATCCTCTCAGCCCTTCTGCTCTTGAGCTGTTACCCAGCGGAGTCCTCCTGAGACAGGCCCACAACTGGTCCCTTCCCCTGCTGGGGACCCAGCTCCCCACCCTGCAGCCCCTCCCACGCGCCCTCCCTAGAGAGCCCGCCCTTGTCCCAGGGACTAGGCCAGGACCCCCACAGATCCCTGGCATCACTAGCGCCTCCTCTGATCTGAAAGTGACTCCTGTTTTTCACTCCCTTTTCTAAACAAACACCTGCAACCTTGTCTGCATCTCCATCCTGCCTTCTCTCTCAAGGCCGATCGTTTCTGGCATCTCACAGGCAAATACTAAACATGCGTTGAATAAATGGGTTCAATACGCCATTTTTGTTCTTTATACATATAAACATTGCTTATTCCTAACTATAGACCATTGTTCTACAGATTGTTTAGATCACCCTCCCTGATAAGAAGTTGATGGTGTATGGGTGATACAACCTATTGTCCTGGCATTTTTTTTTGTTTCCCTAATTAATCATTTGTTTTATAAATTTGAATGATGATTTTTATGATATGATACTTCTTCTTTTTAAAGGTTTATTTATTTATGCACACAAGAGCTGGGGTATAAGCCAGAGGTATGGGGGATGAGAGGATTCACCAGAGACAGAGTGGGGAGCAAAACAGGCCGATCTACTGAAATCCACTGCTGAGGGGAGCAGCAGGCGAGACAGGAGGGGTCTGCTGTGCCCTGTGGGAAGCTCCCTGGCCAGGGATCGAACTCATGCTGCAGTGGCTGCCAACAGCTTCATAGTGCTGAGACTTAACCCCTGCACCACCAAGGAGGACCCCATGTGATACTTCCTAAAGTTTTACTTGTATACATATTCTTCTAGAATTGTTATACATGCATTTTTATTAACATATTAATAACTATGTGAGCTATTTGGGGATAGAGAGTGAAATACTGATCAAATCTTAATATTCCAGAGCAATCTCATTGTTTCAGTCTCTTTTATTTTTATGATCCATTCTTCCCCAATTACGTAATCACCTTTATCACATTTTAAATTCATAAGCACCAGTTAATCTCTGAGTTTTCTTTTCTATTGAATCATTTTGCCCATAATTTCAGTATTTTTATACCATTATAAGTATCTTAATTTTAAAGTTTTAGTAATAGTAAGGAGACACATTCTACAATAGTTATTTGCATTTCTGATCTGCTTACTCTTCCAAGAGAAACTTGAAGATAGTTTTGTCAAACTTGTCCAAAATCTCCATTTAAGATTTTGTCTTTAAAAATGTTGTTTATCAGTTTTCACAGAATTGAAAAATTTGTGATTTAATTCTTCCTCAGATCATATGTAAATCTCTACTTATAGCTTTCAATGTAGTTTGAAAGGATAATTTCCACTTTATGTTTTCAAATTATAGATCAAGATTTCTTGATGGAATTATTGTTAGCTATCTACATTTTTGTTTCTAATGTGTCAATAATCATATTTTAAAGAGGTTGTAATGTAATAAAGGGAATATTATCTTTTACCTTAGAAATCAATCATTTCATTGTTGTTATTATTAGTGCAAATGTTTTTATACTGAATTTATTGGATATTTCTGGTCAAATTTGTATTGTTACCAAATGGTAATAATGGCATTTTTACCTATAATAGTTGTGTTATATTACCTTTTTCTTCATATTTTGACTACAATTTCTAGTGAAAAAAAAATGGACTAATAGTAGTGATGGATGGCTTCTTTGGGGCTGTTATAATAACCTTATTTTGTCTCATTTTCAAAAGATCACTTCTGAACTATGCCAACACACTTTATTATTGAGTCAGCCTCCTCATTATAAATATAATTTCTTAAAATTTGTGGATTTTTAAAAGACCATAGAATTCTTGTACTAAGTGTGCCCAAATTGCTAAACTGCTGACTTTGTAAGTTTTTATTTTCTCTTGTTTTTAGAGCTTGCTACTCTTTCACCCATCTAATATCACCTGTCACAGTTCCATTGTAATTGACTTGTGATGTTTTAATGTCTTCAAATAGTTCTCTCAGTAGTAAAGTCTCCCCCTTAATGTAAGATCAAGTGCATCAATATTTGAATGCTTTTTACTGATCAGATTAATTTATAAATAAACTTAATCTGGGATCATGCTCTTGGTAAATGTGTCTCTCAGAAATGCAGCCACCAGGCAAATGCAGAGGTGACGTTTTTTGTTGAGACAACTTAAGGACCCACGTAGACCATAGCTCTGACACATTCCCTCAAAGGCAAGACTAGTATCAAGATTCATCCTAAAGCAGAATCACCTGGTCCTGAGTCTGCGTTGCTAGAGGAAACAACTATTTGCATTCCCTTTTCTGCTCTTTATGGCCCACTTGATAGTTTCACAAAAACAGATTTTCGTTTATTATTTACCAGTTAGGAAGCATGGGAAGCAGAATTATAAAAAGAATGAACAAATCAATGGATGACTCGCTAAATGGGTGGGTAAATGATAGGTAGGCAGGTAGGCAGGTAGGTAGATAGAGAGATAGATGGATAGATAGATGTTAACAGGGTGGTCCCCAGGGAAAGGGGAGGTTCCAGGTTTTCTGCCCGACAAAACAGATGGTGGAGCTGAGGCTGGGAGAAGAAGAATCTAGGGAAGACTGAAAGAAGGATGAAGATCCAAAAGGAGACCTGGAGAAGGAACATGGAGCAGAGAGACGTGAAGAAGCTGTGCTTCCTTCTCGGCCTTCAGCTGGTACCAGGGATTTGGGGGACATGGAAAGAGATACCTGAAGCAGTGAGAGCCCTGGGGGGAGGCTGATAATAGCAGCCTTTGATTTCATTTTAATTTTGATCTTTTCCTGCCAGACTTACCTGGCCCCTTCTGCCCCTTTCCTATGGGTCCCCCACCAGAGGTGACTTAAATTTGTGCCAAGCCTTCGGGCCTCAGCTATCCTGCTTTGGGCCAACCCTGCTTGGCTGGGCATTTACCCATGAAGGGATGGGTGACGGGGTGCTTGATTTGGGAGCTATAGCCTTTGTCGTTTCCTTCTTTCCTCTTATTTTGCACACTAATTGAATTAAAGTTCTTGGCCATTAAAGGTCTTATTCACTAGAGTCTGTCTTGTTTCAGTGTGGTGAATGCCAGGCCTATTTAGAGCAGGCAGGTTTGGGGTTTCCAAGGTGTCCCACCTCCTACCTTGCAATAGATAAATCATATTTACATTCACTGCACAAAAATAGAAAAAAAAGCAGTGAGTCTCCATTGGTTCATACAGATAAAATTTTTTTCTGAATAATCTTAAATTCATAAAGAATGAAATTAAGGCTCCCTTACAAGGAGTCATTATATATATCTGCAATCTCTCTCTCTCTCTCTCTCTGTCTCTCTCTCTCTCTCTCTCTCTCTCTCTCACACACACACACACACACACACACACACACACACCAACAACAGCAACAACAACCACCAATGGATAAAACTGTGTTCTAACATAGGGAGTCTACTGGCTCCATAGTCAATATGACTTATTCAAAATATTCATATCAGCATCTCCGTGAACCTTCTCTCAGTGGAAGTTCTTTAAAAAGCTTACAAAAGAGATCAACTCAATGCTAAATATGACGACTACTGCAACTTTGTACTTCTCTTTGAAATCCAACAAGATGGTCTCTAAACAATGAATGTACAGTAGAAGCAAAGCCAACAGATTTAAACAGCCATCTGGAGTAATTATTCATTCTCCCTAAAAATAGGCTGCTTGAGAACGTGCAATGTTCCTTCCAGATAGAATTCAGTGGGCTCTCAAACTACGTGCAAGCTAGCTGCCAGAAGGAGGGGGAAGAAGCTTTCAATGAGCAAGTCTACTTGCTTAATTTCTATTGTCATGAAAAAAGCAT
>PVIJ01014809.1:0-39057 GCA_004024925.1 Scalopus aquaticus
AGGGAAGGAAAAGGGCACAAAATGGAATAGAAAAGAACACAAGGGACCATGGAGATGGATCGCGGGTGAATTAGTGGTGGGCTACCCAAGGGGAATGCAAAATGTAAAAGACATAAATAACAATAAAAATATATATTATATATAAAAAAGAAAAGAAATAGGAGAGAGGCGACTTTGGGCCACGGGAGAGTTGTAGCCCTCGGCTGAAGTTGGGGTTCACGAGCGTGAGTGAGTAGCAGCCACAGCCCAAGCATTGCATGGTTTCCTCCCACAATGCTCAGCAGGCCGTCCGCATCCCGGAAGAGGATTCTCCCAGAACACACCACCCTGGTGCCCCAGTCTCAGGTCTCTGGCCTTCAGAAGTATGAGAAATGGATCCAGTTGTTCTAAGCCCAGTCTGCAGCTCTTTGTTATCGCAGCCAGAACAGAGCAAGACTCTGGGATTAGTCACCGGCTGGCCTGCACCGGGCAAGGTTGTCTTTAACTCACAGACAAAAGATTAGCCTAGGAAACGACCAGAATGGCCTCTTCCAAGACCTGAGCATGGTCACAGAGTAATGGGAATGGAGCTGAGAGCCAGCACGCTTCAGCAGTAACGCCTGGGAGGAAAACTTGCTGCGTCACAGCTAAATCCCAACAAGTTGAGACTTCGCAGAACTTGCTTGATGACCCTAAGACAGGGCGACTGATGAGGAGCTTGTCTGTTCAGCCCTGAGGTGCTGGACACAGTGTACTGAGGAGACAGAGGCGAGTGAGATGAGCAGTGCTTCCTTCCAGGTCCTCAGGCTCTGTGGAGGAAGAGGCTGAAACCAACACTCAAAGACATTTTGACACCACAAGGTGGGCACAGCCTCAACTTGAAAGGGGCAGGGAGAGGAAGCGGCTGTTCTGTGTAAGGATCAGGGAGAGGTCTCCGTGGCACAGACATTCGAGCAGGGAGGTGCACAGAGTGAGGAGCAAACCATACAGATGTCTCTAGAGGAGCTCTCCACACAGAGGCAGTTGGCGGGGGAGGGGTTGGTAGAGCCAGAAGGTTCCAGAATGTGGAGCAGCCTGAACAAGGCAGACATGATAGGAGATGAGGCAGGGAGTTCCTGAGGGAGTCCTTTGCATTTCAGTCTCGGTGTGGTGAAAGTCTTTACAGAGTTTTGGGAAGACAGTGTGGCGTGGGGTGACATGTGTTCAAGAGATTGGCAGCTGTATGGAAGACTGAGTGTAGGGCAGGGAATCCCAGGAAGCTGATCCAGGGGAGGCAGCAGGAAAGGCCAGTTGGGGATACATGGGGATGTGGGTCCAACAGGTTTCTGGCCTGTTGAGAAAGGGGTTACAAGCCCTGGGTGGAGGGTGCGCTCTACATGCCTGAGAGGAAAAGGTTGGCGCTGACCCAGGAGCCCTTGACAGAGGAGAGTGACCAGCAGGTAGCACTGGGAGGAGTAAAGCCCTGCAGGACACTTGGGGAGCAAGGAGGACCTCACCCCAGTGGGAGTATCCACTTGAGAAGCACGTCTGAAGTGAGACAGATGAAGCCTCTGTGACCGGGGCAACCTCTACCACTCAGTAGAGGTTCTGGAGAGTGTGCTGGGAAGGTTGAGGAGGGGAAATCACACTTGATTCAGGGAGAAGGAAGCATGAGCCGCAGGGGGTTGGGACTCTGGAAAGGATGGTGACAAGGGGAGCATTTTTCAATTTGGATGAAAGTAGGAATAAGCCATGAGAGAAATAACTGGCCTAGAAATTTCCACAGAGCTGGACCTGGTAGTCTCTGAAGGATTGAAGTCTCTGATGAATTGAAGGACGAGGACCCCTCTGGAACGAGCCAGCTGCTCCTGGAAATCCTAGACCAGGTGGGCTGGCACCAAGATCGTTCAGTGCCCAGGAGCCACACTGAGTGCTGGAAATAGCATTAGCTCCAGATGGATGAGAGGCCTTTCTGGATGGAATCCTTCACAGCTTGTCTTATCGGCTACTCTGAGGGAATAAACGAAAAGTGGCATCATTGATTTTAAAATAGCTCTAGGTAAGACAGTTGCCTGTACTTTCTTTTCCCTTCCCTTCTTCCCTGCAGAACTCCTACCCCCTTCTCAGTCTACAGAGATCTGACCCCCACTCATTTCATTTCACCAAAACAGCCTGGACCGAATTCACTCATGGCCTCCATGTTGCTGAATCCGATGGACATTTCTTAGCCTCCCTTGGTCTCATCTCTCCATCCTGTTGACCACGCCTTTCTTCACGTGTCACTGCCACTCCCGATTGGGCTCCTGCCCGCCTCTGGCCTCTCGCTTGTTCTCTCTCTGAAGTTCTTGCTCATGTAGGTCTTCGAGTGTTGGGGCTCCTGAGTCCGTGAGTACAGGGCCTCCATCCGTCTCCCTTCTCTCTTCTCCTTAGTCCATCTCATCCAGGATCATCGTTCCAACCCCAAACACCAGGCAGGCATGTAGACAATGCTTGGGGGGGTCTCAGGTGTGCATGGCTGAGCAGGTGGGAGGGGGCTCGGGTTACTAAGGTGCAGTGGGGGGCTCACTGCAGGTGCCCAAGAACCTTAAGGCAGGTAACGAAGCCCCAGGCCAGTGCATGTCAAGGGAGAAAGGAGCATTCAAGCAAGAGCTCCAGGAAAACTATTCACTGGATCAAAAGATGAATAAGCACCAATGAATGAAAGTAATTGCTGTTATCATTCACTGCGATAGCCATGATGCTACAAGCTAAGCGCTGTCTGTACCTTTCAAGACGTGTGTTTATTACCTTGGCATTAACTTTTTATTAGCATTCCCTACCTTCTAGCCATCGTCTTTCTCCAGAATATTCCTGCCTGCCTTTCACTCAGCACACCACCAGGCTGCAGTGCATCAGTTCAGTCCATCATCAGTCATTTTTATTGATCGCCTTTAGGATGTAGGATGATGTTTAAAGCACTATAATCCATCTCAATCCTCAGAGATTTTGACGGAGTATTGCAATAATCCAACTACTTAGTGTTGTCAGCTTTTCCATCAGGGTCAATTAGAAAAGACACAAAGGAACCGTATGTTTATCAACGATTTTATCAAGGGAACATCGTAGAAGCCAGCAATCAACTATCATTGTTGCATGCAGCTAACAGGCGTGTGTTCAACTTCTCAAACACACACAACGCAGCTCGCCCATGCGCCAGCACTTACCTACCAGCAGCTCTCGTGGCCGCCCTGCTGTCAGGCTTATCGATCTGCTCTAATGAATTGCCCGCTTTGTTGACATCTACCCTCTGCAATTTCCAAGTTCACCGCACATGTCCTTGAGAGCCCAGCTCTCCAACTCCACTTATTTGCATACTGTCTGCAGACAGGAGCCATCAGAGTAACATTCACCCTGGGACTGGAAGACACAGGCCCACACTCTGCCTTGAAATTCACTCCATCTTGCACAAAAACTCATTTTCCTCATTGCTCTGTCTGTGGGAAGACTCTTAGACCCCTTCCTCAGATGGTAGGAAGATTCCTATTAAGGACCACTCTGGAAACCCAAAGCCAATCACTGTCCTTGCTGAGTGGGAAGTTTAAGTCACTGTTCTCAGCTACTCTCTGGCCCAGACTGTGGGAACCGCCTCCCAGAAGCCACCACTCACTTACTGCTCGTGTACTTGCAGAATATCAACTGTACCAGCTTTTCCACCGGCTCCGTGAGGTCTAAACCTGAAGACATCTTCCTCCCAATCAGATCCCGAGACCTCCCCCACAGGAGAAGGAGGGAAGGTATAAATGAGGAAAGAGAGGCTTAACTACCTGAGCGAGCTCACACAACTCCAAGAGTCCAACCAGGACTTAATTCTTCCAGTTCTATTTCCTCAGCCCCAACTTGCAGCTCCTTTAACAGAAAAGAATAAAGCGGTACAAAGGCCCCTTCCCAGAACGAGGAGGGAAGGTTTACTACCTCGAGACTGCTAGCACACCTCCGAAAGGTTCATTGCTCGCCGCTTCCAGTGAAAGAGTCAGTAAATTTCAAAATTTTCACAAATTGATTCATTAAAACCAGCAGAAAACTCCTGAAGCTGTGAAGCAGGTCGCCGACCCAGCAAACGTAATTTTTGGCATTCGTGTCTAACCATTGACAATAAGGGGCTAAGAATTCATTATGCAGGTGGCCATTGCAATTATTTCACAGCACACAACACCTAAGCAGGCTCCCTTCGTACTGGGTAGAGATGTCGTAACGCACGATGCTACCGCTCCACAGGAAATGGCAGAGAGCTCTGGGTCTCGGCGCAGAGAGACGAGCTCTCAAAGTCTCGCCTCTTTCATTTACAAGGAGCACCAATAAATTGTTCTGAGCTGTCTCCTGTGATCGCAGTCAGGAACACAGGCCGAAGCTTAGCTGGAGACAGACTGTCCGTTGCCTGCTACTTAATCCCTGCTGAGTCACCGAAGACACCAAACTCTTAGAGAATCAAACGCTGAAGATCTCATCGGCCCAGGAAAGCAAAACATCACCAACCCCGCTTTAAATTCTTCTCAAACGCTGCGGACGAGAGGACAATTCCACAGCCACGCTGGCAGGTATTTGTCTGCGTGATGAAGACGTTAAAGAGCCTGACGCCCCGGGAGGCTTACAAGGTGAAGGCCCGAGACGGGCGGGTTTGGCGCATGCGGACGGGTCCCGGCCCAGCCAGCCCCCACGCACACTTTTGCATCTGACCTGCCAGATCTCGGCCGGGCGGCCCAGGCTGGTTCTTGCTGGTGTTGGGTTCATCCCTAAATGAAACAGAACACTCGAGCCTGCCTCCTTAATTACAAAATGCTTCTCGCGCCCCACAATCAGACTTCTACTCATTTCAGCCCGGGGGAAAAAAATGTCATCATCATAATTCCTCCTCGCTTGCTTCTGTTTCCGCTTCAATAGCTACCCCGTGGCTGGGAAGTCACAGAACGGCTCGGCTTCCCATCAAGTGGCCGCCACCCGAAAACAGCTGCACTGCTTAGCTAATTAAACCCCAGCGCCTGGCTGCGAGTGTCGGCATCAATCATTAATATTGTATTTTGGATCACTCTAAATTCTGACGCGGGGGACGCACGCTGGTCCCCGCACACTGGTCTCTGAAGGAGATTTTTCAAATAATCTTTAAGCGGCATTGAAAAAATAAAACACGCTGCCTGCTGTTTGACGAGGCTCCTCAAGCCTGCTGCACCCTGATTAGCTGTTAATGCTAATTGAGAGATGAATATTGCTCATTCCGAAAATGCCGAAGATTTTGTTATCATCACGCAAAGGAAAATGCCCTTCTCCTCGCCTCGGAAATGCAGCTCCTTGGCCAGATTTTAAACAGCGCCCAGACATGGGCTGTTGGTTTCTGGGCCTCCCAGTCTACATTTTGCAGAGACGTTACACTGAATCACTTCTGTTCTCCGGGGGGCCATCCGCACGTCAGTGAGCTGTGATCTCCACATGGGACTTGTACATCCAGCCCCTGCATCTGGAAGGCGGGGCGCTCTTCACAGACATCTGATGGCCCAGAAATATTTATGCGAATCTCCATGCTGCTATGCACGTGTTGACACGGTTGGGTTCAGTCTCATAAACCAAGGAGCGCTTCCTACAATGCTATTGTCGTAGATGGGCGCCAGCAGGCCAAGCCAAATGGGACAATTTAGACAGAGAGGCTGGCAAGCACCAAATGAATGTCTGCTCCCTTCTAGCATTCCAGGAAAAGTGCAAAGCAGCTGGGCCAACGTGTACTGCTCTCCTTTGTTAGGGAAACGCTCCGACGTGCTCGGGAGCGGTAAATATGTACGCAGGACTGACCTCCTAAGGAACAAAGGCTGCAGCGACGCGACGCGCGCTAGCTCAGCATCAATACAGCTTCCAGATCATGAGACAGGACAAAGCGTAGGAACCGTGAGCGTCCCATTCCCCTGAGACCAGGCTGCCGGCGCCTGTGCCAGGAGCTGCCTGGCACTCAGCCACATCAGCGACACTGACAGGGAGTCTCCAAGCGTGCAAATAAGAGAGCGTGATCCAGGAGTAGAAAATAGAAGGAAGAGATAGCGCTCTCAGGATGGCTGGCTGAAGGGAGGAGAAAGCTCAAAGATGAAAGCACAGTCTGAGAGACCTGCTGAAGGGCATCGCCTGAGGTCTCTCCTGAGACTACTGAACACGTCAAATCCAGCATGCAGAACTGGCCGGTGACAACTTAGCTAGGCAGAAACTACATTTCCCAGAATTCCTGAGACAGGAAAGAGACATTTTGCAGGTCATCTGAAAGATGGGAGGGAAGCAGTAGCCATATGCTTCTTAGGCTTCGAAGTCAGAGATTGACCAGAGCTGGGTTCCAGTTCCATCCCTCATCCTCACACGGTGGTGACCTGTCTGCTCCCCTTGTTGGCCCTTAGCAGCCCCAGCTCTGCTGAAGCCCCTCCTTCCACCTCTAAGACTCCTGGTCAGGAGATCTTTAGCTCATGACAAGGGTGCCAGCTGCTTCTGGTGGGCGTGGCATGAACAAAGTTGGAGATTAGGAGTCCTTGAGAGACCAGGAGAGGTTCCCACTCATCTTCCTGGACTCCTCTTGGTTTATCCTTGCTTTCTCTACTTCACATTCATCTTCCCTTCTGGCCCCTAACCCCACACACACCAGTACCAGTGGGGACTAACTTGACCACGCTCAGGAAGAAGAGAAATGTTCTTTGGCTTGTGATGGTTTAACTGCAGCAGTCTAGATAACTCACCGTGTAGCTTCATGTGGATTGGGCTTGAGTGTTATGAAGATGCTCTGTAAGAAGCAGCCTCTGATCCAGAGACCTCATGCTTGTTTCCTGTTTCCATTTTATATATATACATACATGTGTATGTTTTATCCCATTTTTTTCCTTTGTGTGTGTGTAGTACTAGTAGTAGTAGTAGTAGTAGAAAGAATAGTATACTATATTGAGGATATTGTGAGATTTGAGCCTGCCACAATTTTATATCTATCTGTCTACATTCTTAACCCATTATTTGACAAGATTTAAATCCAGTACAATAATCTCCCTTCCTAGGTTCCTCTACTTTCTAAGAAAGGCAAAAGTAGAATATTCCCAGTTCTCTGCTTTCACTAGAAAGAGCTTCCCAGAGATGTCTGGTGAATGGAAGACTTCCATTTATGTTTTACTCTTCCTCAGACCTGAAAGAGCCCTCTGTAGCTTTCTTCCAGAAAGGTCTTCAGCAGTACTCTGCCAAAGTAGCATCACATCTCATGAAGTGTTCTGCATCAGCGTGGACAATGCCCAGAGCAAGAATGTCTGGATTCTGAATCCAGCTTCATCACCTGCCAGCTTAGTAGCCTTGGGCAAGTTGTATGACATTACTGAGCCCTAACTTTATGAGCACAAAATGAATGATGTGTGTGCAGATGGTCCTTAAACATAAAATGCAATAGGACCCACCTCACCCCAGTTACTGAAAAAATGTTGGTTCAGTTCAGCGATAGACTGGGAGCCTCTGCCCAGGTATATCTGGTGCCTTTGAGGCAAGGACACATCTGTCAGCTGTGACAATCCCTGCCTGTTCAAAACTTCCCCTTTTTTCCTGTCTACCCCTCTGGTTTCCCTCCCATAACACAGAAACTAACTCTGAATCTCAACCAGCGTTACTAGGACCTTCGAATCCTACTAGTTCTGGATTCAGCTCCTAATTTCTCCTACCTACTGGTTGAATTCTTTTCCATGAAAAAGCCAAATTAAATCATGGTACCACACACATTCCCCACTTCGACTGTGCACTTGGACTTGTGACTTGCTGTGGCTGATGGGTATTAGCAGGCGTGCTGAAGTGAAGTCCTGAGAGGCACTTGCTCATTGGTGCTTCTTCCTCGTGCCCTCAGCCCTCATCGTGAGAAGATGCCAGGGTCAGCCTGATGGAAGATAGATTTATGGCGCAGAACAAAGTTGCCCCAACCATCCCAGTTGAATCCATTTTGGATCAGTGAAGAGCTAGTCAACCACGCCAGATATAGAAACAAATCCCTACAATTTTAAGCCACTTTTAAGCCACACTTGTTGTGTGGTGTTACCATGAAATAAGTAACAAATACAGCATCTCTCCTGGGTGCACTTACCTTCTAAAGAGACACGTAAGGCCAAAGTCCCATTGTGCCTCTTACTTGCAGTCACTTTATTTAAGACTGTTATTTAGATCAGCACCCTCACCTCTACCTTCAAGAATTTTGCTATAGATTTATCATGCTCAAGATAGAATCCTCCCTGTGCCACATTCCTGGCATTAGAAATGTTTTATATAACCAAGTTTCATCCTGCTACCTCCACTACCACAGTTTAAGCATATGTCCTTTCATAGGCGGCTCTGGGACCTTGAGTGTGTTGGTGAAACTCTCTGGGTCTTATTCTCCTCATCTATCAAATGAGAAATCGAGGTCTATGTCAATACAATGTACATTTATTTAGTACTTCCTATGTATCATGTAGAATGTCTTTTCACATGTCATCTACCATCCTAAAACAGAACATACAGACAGTCCCTCTTATAAATGACGCGATACAGGGCACAGAATTTCCCTAAAGCTCCCATAGACACGACAAGCCAGTGGCAGAATTAAAGTCTGAATCTTGCCCAAAAGGAAGGAAAGAAACCAAAATGGGGATAATAACAATAACTAAAAACGGTAGGTTCTTCATTAGGAAGAAGACAAAATTTGGTCTATTTTGCTTGGAATTAAGGACAATTTGTAATAATTGGCAGTAAGGGATGTAATATGCTTGAAACTTGTAGGCTTGGGAGATGGAATAGGGACAGCCTTGCTTATAAGGGACATTCTGTGTGACTCAGTAATTTTGCCTCTGGGCACGTTTTCTCCACTACTAATCATTGAGATTCTGCAGTTGGCAAACAATCCCTTTATACCAGCATTGCTCTTTTACTTGATTGTTCATTCAACACAAATGTTTATTGATTATTGTCTGTGTGCCGGGCATTGTGCCCTCACTTTGTCAGTCATGCGGTGTAGAGCCAGGCAGTCTGGTATCTAAGCTTTTTAGGCCAAGAATCAAATGCTCGTATTTGGGATTTTCTAACTAAGTGAATAATTTTTTGCACGTAATTGCCAGATCTCCAAAGACAATGCATTTTGTACAAGTTGGCTGGACTCAGAGAAGTTGCAGGAGATTCCTGCACGAATGGGTGAATGATCCCCAAGTCTAGTTTTTCTTCACCTCATGAGAGGCTGGACATCAAGCAGGACACCTGCCTGCACCCTTACCTACCCCCACTCGCTACACATTCGACTCTCCTAGGAACTCTGTAGAAACAGAGGTGCCAGCCACCTTCTCCAGGAGATGTTCATTCAGTGGGTCGGGCAATGGGAGGGGGTGGTTTTGTAGTTTTCTAAGCTCTGCAGCTTTGTAGTTTTCTAAGCACAGTCAGGGATGACAACACTTCGTGTGAACTCTATGCGTAGTTTTCAGTGTATGAAAACTGAATGAACAAATATTATTAAAGTAAATGGGTACCATACTTTTAAAACCATTTGGCACACTATGGGTATCCACTCTAAAAGCAACATAGGAATAGGAGGACGTGTAGGATTAGTGTCATGGCTAGGGACAACATACACGAAAATGGTAAAGATCTTACTAGAAGAAGAAAGAAGCAAGGGGAGCATGTTTCCATCAATACATTTCCTAGGTCCTCGTAGGAGAGTACTTACACTTTTGTAATCTTTTCACTAAGAAAATACATAAAAAGGAAACAGCTCTGAATTCAGTAATGCTTTTAAATAATTTGAATGTTGCTAAATGGAAGTGTCTGCACTTGAAAAATATTATTCCACACATCTACAAGACACTTTTCATTCAGCGTAAAAACAAGTTCAGTGGCTGTGTGAACTTGGGAAATATCTCAGGGGCCCCCTGGAATTCATGCTCGGCAAATCAGGAAATGCAGTCACAGACCACCCAGCCAGCAATGAGACGGGAAGGAAACGTTTCTGTAAATTGACTATCTAGCAGTAAGGAACACTTTAGATTTCTACATAGTAGCAAAAATATTTCACCAAGACCAAATGGAAAAATTGGAGTTTTTTGATGGGGTAAGTTGCCATTCCATAGAATAAGTAATTTAAATATACCCACGGAAAGGCAACAAATTATGTTAGAGTCTGAGTAATAAAAAATGATGCAGAGCATATCCAAGGTAGAATAGCTCTGTGATATTTTCTCACAAAGGACTAAATTTAATATATCTGGAGAGATACAACCAGGGGAGGAAAACCATTCAAATTCAGGAAAATATCAGAAAGCAATATCTTTGGTTAGGAAAGTAATATCAAACAGATAGTTGAAGAAGTCAAAGATCATTTTTAAAAACTTAAAAAACACACACGCAAAAAAATGTATACCCAGGATGAAGACCAAAAGATAGTTCTTGAAGAAAAACTATCTGTGATAGAAAGGCAAAGTAAGGGGCCTCCCTGGTCGTGCAAGGAGTTAAGTCTCAGCATTATCAAGCTATCCACAGCCACTGCAACACGAGTTCGATCCCTGGCCAGGGAGCTGACCCACATGGCACAGCAGACCTCTCCTGTCTCCCCCTGCTCCCCTCAGCAGTGTTTTTCAGTCCATCCATCTGTTCTGCTCCCCACTCTGTCTCTGGTGAATCCTCTTGCCCCCCGCCCCCAACACACACCTCTGGCCTGCACCCAGCTCTTGTATGCATAAATAAATAAACCTTTAAAAAAAAAAGCCAAAGTAAGAGGCTGTCTAGGAATCCAACACCATTTAATGAATGGATAAACAGCTGGCACATGAAGGTCATGACATTGCCTTGACCTCTCCTGTCCACATGCTTTGTTGCATGGCCCTGAGCTAGTACCAAGCTATCTGCAAAGTCGTAAGGCCAGATTAGTATTTCAGTAATTTCCTGATAACAAGAAGAAGCTGATGAAACAGAACTCCCGTTTTCCATCCACCCCTTCGAACAAGCTCGTCTCGCGTGTGGGCTAAAGCTTGTGTCTCTCAGTATCTCATGCCCAGTTCTCAGGATGTGGCTGGGAAGAAGGCAGAACACAGGCTGCAGCACCAGCCCTGTTCAGGGTTCCCCCCACGACCCAGAAACCCGTCTGCACCCTGAGCTGGGCAATCTCTCTCCCACATGGGCGTCTCTGAACTGCGTGCAGACACAGTCAGCTCCTGGAAACTTCTGCACGGCAAACTGACAAAGGAAACCATCTTAGGGACTTGAAATTATGGACAGAGGAGATGGCAGGTCGAGTTTGGGGGTGCTCGGACAACAGACCACTTTCCCCCAGCCTCACTTCCCGCTGACTGCTCACCAAAACGTCTCAGAAGCCTCGGGGAGGCAATATGGGAGGGTGGGGAGTGCTTTGTGCTGTGAGGTCCCCTTCAATGCGCTGCTGCTCTCCCACAGGCACAGACCTCTTGGATCCAGGAAAATGCTTTTAATAACTGCTTTTGGTAAATAATCTTCATCATGATCATTGTGTTATTGGTTAAAATGGTGTTGAATAACAAAACCTCCCCCAAGAGAGTCTAAAAGATAAAAAGGCACTAATTCAAATGGAGGCTGTTGTTTTTAATTTCAATGTGTTACTGAGAAATCTACTTAAACATTTGCAAGAACAGTGGAAAATCTTTAAGCAGACGAATGAAAATTTTCTTCTCATTGTCCTTTGAGTAGTCAAATTGCACCCGGTATTGTAAAAGGAAAGTGCTTTGTTGCTAGGCAATTCCGTGAATCATTCCAAATCGGGTTTTAGCCAGATTGATGAAAGTGTTCCCCCTTAATTGGAGTGTGTGTTTGTTGTTGTTGTTTTTTGCTAGAACATAGTTTTTGCTTCAGTGACAAAATATGGGAACTAATCATAAGGGAATAGAATTTTGGGTAGCCATAATTAAATCTTACCCAAACACCAATATTTAATGATATGCAGAATTATTGCTGTAATGCATGGAAATCGGGAGTAAATGAGATGAAGCCCAGACAGCAACTGCATTTGGCTTTATGTTAACTTTGCAGAGAAAAACAACTCTGGGATCAACCCAGAAGATGAAAGAATAGGAAGCAACTGCTGAATAGCCCCCAGAAATGCCCAGGCCCGTGATCCAAGATCCAAGACACCAGCTGTTGGGGCTCCCTGATTTGAGAAATGACATGTTTATCAGCCTGTGTCTCCCAAAGAGCACATCGAAGAAAGCAACACTGCATTGGCTAGTACATGTTACTACATCTGTAGATATCTAACAATCATTCAGTTGATCCTTCTGTCTGAGCATGAGAAACTCACCCCCTCACTTTGTTTAAAAACAAAATGGTGAGAAAAACCAAACCAGTGACATCTGACCACCAAGCTGAAGTGATCGAAGGGGAGGGAGCGGGTGGGGGTGGGAGAGGGAGGCAGCCGGCTCAGCATGGTGGGGGATTATTGGGACTTTGGTGGGGGGCATAGTAGGAAAACATGATTGCAGAGGCTTGAACCTAATAACCCCAAAACAAATGCAGTGATGTGAACCAATTTCACCTCCATGGGAGGGGGGACGTCCACAGATAAGTCTTCGCATTCACTTCAGAGGGAATAAAGATGCCTCTAACTGAAACCCTAGCGATGTGTTCACATAGCCTCGGTATTCACGACCTGTCTTCAGAGTTCAAGTATCCATTTGGGGATGCAGACATCAGGCCCCACGAAGACATTAGAGACCTACATGGAAGCAGCCTCCCATCTTTAAGCCACGAGTAGCGCCCTTGCAAACGCGCAGTGCGATACAGAGTTCCTGCTGTGTCTGTGCCGCCTGTAGGTGATGGAGGGGTCAGAAATCCACTTTTATTGAGATTTTGTTTGGTGACAATACAAATGAAGTCATGTGGGCCACGTTGCCAGAATTTCCTAAAAGCATCAAGAAGCCTTCCGACAGGCACCCGCACTGGCTCTTTGTTGGATTTGCGTTCTAACTCCCATGTCCATGGGCAATAAGGAAAACTGGAGCAGAACACTTGGAGGATATTAAGGGATTTAATGAACAAGAAGAGCATTTAAGGGATGAGGGGAAAGAGGAATGAAAATGAACTTTTCCATGCTTTTCTCTGTGAAAAGTACCCCTGTAATTATGCATGTATCTTAATTATATTCACATACTCATGTTTCGCATTTTCAGTTGGCCTTGTATAATTAAAACTGCATCCCATTTGATGTATTTATAATTATAGCCAAACGGTTATGTGAAGGTTCATCTATCCCGTGCTGAAAAACAACAAAAAACACAAAGAATATTTCTTTAAATTGTTTCTTACCAGAAATTCTACCTCAAGATACAAAAGCTCAATGACCATGTATCTTGAAAATAGATTATCTTTGAGATCCATAGTCACAGCTTTAAGTGTGAGATTCAAAAATCCTGATGCTTGCAAAAGCACAAACCCAAACTGCTTTTAAGAGATAATCTATAAGGAAAAAAACCAAAATGAATCATTGAAGGTCTAATTAAGGTCTTACAGAGATCTCTCACTAGCCTGAAGGAATTAACAGGAGACAATCATCTCCTCAGGCTTTAATCATTGAGTTTTAAATCCCCAAAACTTCTCACTAAAAAAATAAGGAAAAATAAGCTTGTGTTATATGATCAGTTTCTTTCTCTTCTAAAAATAAAAATCATGATCACATTGAATGCCCATTATTAAATCTTTATTGAGAAACCTTTTCTAACATTTCCCAATAAATAAATTACAAAAACAAAAGCAGTACAGAGAATATAAGTTTGTGTTGGAAACAGCAACACGTGACTTTAACTCTTACTTTGGCTGTTTGGGACTACCTCTGGGGGGAGATCTGGACATACTCAGCTCCTCAATATTTTTGTGTGGGCTGGACTGCATCTCCCTCACCCCAACTTGATATGTGGGACTCCTAAGCCCGGAAACCTGACACTATGATCTTATCTGGAAATAGGGTCCTGAAAAATGTAATTAGTTAAATTAGGATGAAGTCAGACTGGAGGTGAATGGGCCATTAATCTAGTCTGACTGGTACCCTTCTAAGGAAAGGAAAATTTTGAACAAACAGAGGGACGAGCAGGTGGAGACGGAGGCAGAGACGGAGTGATGTGTCTACAAGCCAAGGATCACCAGCTGCCACCTGGAGCTAGGAGAGAAGCCTGGAACAGGTTCTCCCCCAGAGTCTCCAGTAGGAGCCAACTCTCAACACCTTGACTTCAGACTTCTGGCCTCCAGATCGTGAGAGAACACATTTCTGTTGTTTAAGTCACCCAGCTGGTGGTGGCACTTTGTTAAGATGGCTCCAGGAAGTTAATACAGACATTGACAGAACTTGGAAACTTTTCTCCCCAGAATTTCCACTTAAATCCACATTCCACAAGCTGCATTCAGCAATATTTTTGCTTTTTTATGAAATTCAGCAAGAGGCTGGTGTTCTGGAAATCTTAGAAGCCACCGTTCTTTCCTTTGTTTCTGAAACAAAAGGCAAAAGGAAGATGTTCTCCCCGCAGAGTTTATCCTCCAGTGCTAAAAGTCTTTCCTTGGAACTGTACGAAAGATCTCTAGGTCTGACGCCATGGGACTGAGACCTGGTGTTTGAGACAGCAAAGGAGCTGTGTTTACTCGCCTCTGGCTGGAGGTCACACAGTACAGCCGCTCTGCAGGGTGATGAACCTAAGTGTCTTGTAAGGCGCACATACCCAGTTTGCAAGAAACTGACTTGTAAAGAGAACAAAGAGAAGAAAATCTTTAAAATGAGTGTCTGCTCACAGCCATTGATGCAAATATGTACAGATATAGACTCCAAAGCAAACATGGCAAAATGGGGGTATAGATCCAGAGCTTGGAATGGAATAAAGGCCTAGGACTTCAAAGAGAGAGGAGGAGGACTTCCATGATGACGAGAAGGTGACTGCTGGTGACAGAAGCACAGCGCTCCTTACCCTGCCATAGTTGTTTCTCTGATAGAAAGATTATCTCTAGAAATAAACCTAATTCTAGGTAATTAGAATTTTCATCTTCTGGGTAGGTAATAGAGTGGCAAAAAATTCTGGTTAGATTACAGGTCCTCCATGATCTCAGTTCAGAAGGCTCAAGCTGCACATCTCGGGAGGCAGGGCCTGTTCTGAACACCTTGGGGAGGTTGGAGGGGGAAGAGAGGGATGGGGGAGCGCCCTCTTCATTTCCTGTTGTTAATATGTATTTCCATTTCTCTCCCTTTTTGTACCCTCATGTACCACAGTTTGACTCTTGCAAGTCTTTTATTGATCCTACCACTGCTCTAGTCAGCAAAATATGTTTATAGAAATTAATTTTTTTAATTTGATTTGTTTCCTATAGTCGTAACTATCTATGTTTTACAAATGCTTCCATATTGTGTAACTTACAGCATAGCATCTGTGTATAACAGTAAATTAAAATTATTATTAATGTGATGTTTCAAATCTGAAAGAATAAGCATTCAAGGAAAATTTGTATTGCAAAGTAAGCATCTATTATTAGTGCACTGCTGCTAAAAACGGATTCCATGCAACAACACCCATACATAATTTATGGGACTATAAAGACCATCATTGACAATAGGAAACATTTCATAACATGAGGTAAGATTAAGAATGACTTTATTTCGAATAAATATCTTAGCATATGGGATAAAATAATTTTAATTATTTTATTGAACAATATATCCTGGATCTAAAAGAAATGACCTAAAATTTTTACCCAAAGATGTACCCAAATTTCCTTTACCCAAAAAAACACTTCCGGTAGTTCTGGAAGCATTCCAGTTCCATTGAAAACATCCTGCAACGCCAACCTGCTGTCACGTTGCTCAAAGGTCTCTTCTTTCCAGCTCGTGAAACAGACTGAGCACAAGTCCTAAGAATAGCTGAGGACAAAATAAGCCAGAAAGAGAAAAATATTGAATGGTTTCACTTACAACAGGAATATAGGGGAATCAAATAAGAAAGAGACATTCAACAAGGGAGGGGTAGGGAAAGGGCTCAAAATCGGGGAGAGAAGAGCACAAAGGACTATGGTGATGGTTCACGGGTGAATCGGTGGTTGGTAACCTATGGGGAATACACAATAATGTAAAAGATATGAATAAAAATTTTAAAAATGATAAAAAAATAAAAGAGGTTGAGAACAAAAAAAATAGAAACCAAAAAAAAAAAAAGAATAGCTGAGGACAGTTGCTTGCAGTTTTTAACATAGAGAGGGTTATTTTTAGCACTCAACATTTCTTAAAATGCACTTTTCTTTTTCTCTCACAGAATCTTACATTCTTTGGCAAAAGGAAGGGGGTGGAAGAGACAAAGTCATTGACTAAAAATTGCCATAACTCTTATACCTGAATTAGAACACTCCAACCCATGGCCAAGACACCAAATTTCACCCTCATAACAATAGTGATTAAGGTCCTCCCTGGTGGTACAATGGGTTAAGTGCAGTACTATGGAGCTATCCAGAGCCACTGCAGCATAAGTTCGATCCCCGGCCAGGGAGCTTCTCACATGGCACAGCAGACCTCTCCTGTCTCGCCGCTGCTCCCTTCAGCAATGTACTTCAGTCAATCTGCCTGTTCTGCTCCCCACTCTGTCTCTGGTGACTCCTCTCACCCTCCCCCCCCCCACATACACACCTCTGGCCTACACCCCAGCTTGTATGCATAAATAAATAAATCTAAAAAAAAAGAATAGTGATTAAGAGAAACAGATGGATCCCTGTGGGTTTATTGAACCTTTATTAATATTTAAAGGAGGCCTCTGTTATTGGGATGGGGTAAGGATCTGCTTTTGTTTTCTCAGTTAGGAGGAGGATTATTGTGGCGCCAGGTGAGTTCTCCAGGAATGAGTTGTAGGATCTATAAAATTTAGGGTTATAAAGACTGATTCCCTGACGATGTTCCAATGAGAGCACTGCCATTACCCCCTTGAGCGCCACAAAGCTCCCTGTGATCTCTAGGGGACATCCATCCCCTTGGGGTGAAATTCTAATCTGCATACAAAGCAAGGAGTCTACAAAGAAAGGCCCCAAATGTAATTAGCTGGGGAAGTTCATCCAGGACTGGGCTTACCATATTGCTACAAGGGTGTACTCTTATGCTCATGTAGTGTTTGCTCTAAAATGCATATTTTTGAAGAAAATAAGTAAGAAGAAAACAAGAAATTCACAGTTGAAAAAAATAGTGGATTATTGGGGGAGGGGTTAAAAGCATATAGAGTATATATAAAGAAATAAGTTGCTGACAGCATAGATGGGGATTGTGGAACTCCAGGGTTTGTGCTAAACAAGCCAAACACCAGAGAAATCATTTATTTTTTTTCTTTTTTTTTAAGTCCATTCATTTATGCATACAAGAGCTGGGGTGCACGCCAGAGGTGTTGGGGGTAGGTGGTGAGAGGACTCACCAGAGACAGAGTGGGGAGCTACACAGGCGGATTGACTGAAATACACAGCTGAGGAGGGCATTGGTGAGACAGGAGAGGTCTGCTGTGCATGTGGGAAGCTCCCAGGCCGGGGATCAAACTCGTACTGCAGTGGCCACTGATAACTTTGTAGGCTGAGACTTAACCCCTTGCACCACCAGGGAGGCCCCAGAGAAATCATTTCTTCAGAATATTTTTCCAACATCTTTCTCAAAATCCTAGAGTTGCTCTTCAGTCACTAACCTCAAGTGCTAAAGCAAGATGAATGCTTGTGTCAGGCAGGCAACCTCTGAATGTGACTATCCAGCCACCCTTATCTTATGCTCCGCCCCCAAGTAAAATGCCACTATTCCCAGCAGGATTTAGGCGACCAAAAACCAGCCACCCAGACTGAGTCCACTGAGACAGTGACCCAGCCCAGGCCTTACAGATGCACACGGGCATAGCTACAGGCAGGCAAATCATTCTTGGGTTTTGTAAACAGTGCTCCTTCTGCCTTGCTCCTTGAGAACAGACAGCACATCTTTTATTTCCTTCTTTTCTTTTGTTCTGCCCTTTGTCGGCAATGCACTTGACTCAGAGCTAGAGAAGATTCACAAGGGAAAGCAGGTGTAAGGAGCGAAAACAGATTCCAACCCCGAGGAATCTCTGCCTTTCACATACAATGCCGGCAGGGCTGCCGCCTCACCAGCGCTTATTAACCCTTGTTTACTCGCTTATTCTTTTTACTAGGTCTTTTTTATTGTGAGAACGTGCAAGCAACATAAAATTTACCACTTTCTCCATGTTTAGATGTTCGAGGCTTGTGTACTCCTTCTGAAGGCGGCGTTCTCTTCCCCCAACAGTTGGGCTTAGTGCAGTGATGGGAGTCCAGTGACTCTGCCTCTCGGGGGAAGCTCCTAGACTCTGGAGTCCTTAGTACAAACAGCTTCTGGAATGCTACCGGCTGTGGTATTTGGTACAAATATCTCGGGCAAATAACACGTCCATGTTCAGAGTATGGAGAGATTAAATTACCCTTCCCTGGGCTAACAGCCCAGGTTCTGCGTTTGGATCCCCCAGCCTCCACCCTTGCTAGCATCACAATAGATGGGGGTGCTGGTTGCTGAAAGAATATAAATAATTAAAATCCTGCAGAGAACAGTTTTTATTTACAGGGCTCCATTGTCATTCTCGTACCTGGTGGGAGTATGGCAAAATGACATGAGTTTATTAAAAAAACAAAAATTGATGGTTCCAGCTCCAGCCCTGGACCCCATGGAATGAGATCAAATAGCGGTTGCACAGAAGCAAGAACTGTCAGTATTTAAAGACCCATCACCGGAATGAGGAGCGATGCTAACGAACATTCAGTGGAATGAGTTCTCAGATGCACGAGCTCCCCATTGTGACCAGGGCTTCCTGGACACCATCACATCTTGGGGTTCAGATGTTCACGCTATGAAATGTTGCCTAGTCCAACCTTAGCCCTTGTTGGATGTTCTGTTTCATCAGTCCCTTTTTATTTATGATTCCCCCACATTTCTTAAGATAAAAGCTTACACTGCAGAAACAGTCTAAAGCATACCCCCTACATCCAAACTGATCTCCAGATTACCAGTGAAATTGCTGCCTTTGTATACTTATGGACTGACGTGATAACTGAAAATAACTTCCATTAGCACTATAAAAACTCCAGCTGATACCAAATGAATTTCATTTGATACCAGCAGAGAAAAATATTGGCTACTGAGATATTCTTTGTTCATGGTTATTTACAGTTAGCTAGAATCCGTGTACGATTCAGCCAGCCAGAAGGCGCCAGATGATTTCCCTCACTTGAGGACATGTGTGGAGGGTCTTCCACAAAAGAGGGGCTCGCCTCCATTTCCTGAAATACAAGGGCTCACTCTTCTCACACCTGGTCCACCACAATATATGGAACTGCCTAGTAATTAAGTTCTTTGGAGGAAGAACAATATAAACACACTTCTGAGAGATGTGTAGTTTCTGCGCTCCTGCCCTCCCCAGACCATCTCCGTTCCCTTCTCTAAGCTTTGGGTATAGTCGATTAAATCAGGGTGTCCCCCAACTGTGTTTCTGGACATTTTAAAAATGCAAATATTTCAAATATGCAGGTATCACCACAAGGAATGAAGGGTCAACGTTTTGTTATTGTTTTCTTCAGAACTGTTACTAAGAAATATCACAGATGAACATTGAGGTCCCCCATTTCGTTCCCTTCTCGTGCAGAAGAAACTAGTATTTGAAGTTGGTCTTCATCATGTCCATTCTTCACGTGCTTATACTTTGAACACATGTGAATTATCAACTATTATGAGTCTTTAATTAGCCCGTGTACCTATCTTTCTACAAATCATTTTCTTCGTTCAACGTTATGGATTGGTAATTTTTATTGTGCATATGCCAGTGGTTTTGCATTATAACAATTTCACCAATAATTCTCTGACATTATTGGTGCTGTATAACCACCTCCAATATCTATTTCTGGAACTTTTTATCATCCCAAAGAGAAACTACAAATTAAACAATAATCCTCCTACCCCGTCCCCCAGCACCTGGGTAAATACCATTCTTCTTTCTGTCTCTGTGAATTGCCAGATGTAAGTAGCTAATATAAGTAGAATCATACAATATTTCCCCTTTAGTCTCACTTATTTCACTTAGCATATTCAATATTATGTTTTATATACATCAACGTATATTAATACATACTAGGTCATTCATTTTAAATATTGTATAGTGTCCCCATATATTAGAGACAGTAATTTCCCCATAACTCTGTTGATGATCTTCTCAGAGGATTTCTACCTTGAGCTATTTGCACTTATAGAACTCCATGTATATTTGCAGAGTGCTGCTTTAGATGCTGGAAGGAAAAAATAAGAAGTATGTCTTGTCCTCAGGTTGCTGACAATCCAGGCAGAGACACAAGCATGCAGATACAAGGCCCAGGCGTGAAAAAGAAGTCCAATGGATTGTGAAGGTGAGTGCAAAGGCATAGCAAAGGCAGCAGTCACTCAGGGGCACCCTACCAGGGAGGGGGCAGTGGTCAGGTGTCCTAACAGGCAAAGCTGAGATGAACCATGGAATCAAAGATGAGCGTGGCACCTTGGCAAGCTGGGAGGTAGCCAGTTTGATGGAAACAGATGTTGGAGATTGGGTGGTGGGAAATGTCCACAGACATTGGGGCATGGTAGTTTTTGAGCAGGGCAATAAGCACAGCACAGAATAGGAGGAAATATTTGCAAGACATGTATCAGCCAAAACCTTATGTCTCGAATAGAGAATGAATTTCTGAACTTGTAATGTAATGTAATGTAATGTAATGTAATGTAATGTAATGTAATGTAATAATATAATATAATATAATATAATATAATATAATAAATATAATAAATATAATATAATATAATATAATTAATAAATATAATACAATACAATACAATACAATATAATATAATATAATATAATATAATATAATATAATATAATATAATATAATATAGCTTATTTTGATGGGGAAAAGACTTGAACAGGCATATCACACCAGAAATACATACACGAGTGGCGAGCAGTCACTTGAAAAGGTGCTCAACATCATTAGTCATGAGGGGAATGGCAATTAAAAGGAAAATGAGATGCCACTCAACACCCACAGGATGGCTAAAATGATCAGACTGGCAACACTAAATGTTGGTAGCCATTGTAGACTTCTTTTTTTTTTAATTTTTTTTTAAATTTTTTTTTATTTATACATACAAGCTGGGGTACAGGCCAGAGGCGTGGGGCGGCGAGAGGGTTCACCAGAGACAGAGCGGGGAGCAGAACAGGCAGATCAGAAATACACTGCTGAGGGGAGCAGCGGGCAAGGCAGGAGAGGTCTGCCGTGCCATGTGGGATTCTCCCTGGCCGGGCGTCGAACTCGCGTCACCGCTGCCGCTGCCGACAGCTCCACAGCGCAGCACTTAACCGCTGCGCCACCAGGGAGGCCCCCATTGTAGACTTCTTGATGTCCTTGTACATGACAGATAGGAATGAAATTGGAAAAACCACTTTGGAAAACTGTGTATTTCTTATAAAGTTAAATGTGTGCCTACACTGCAACCTACCTAGTCTACTTCTGGATATTTCCCCTCCAAAGAAATGAACACATATGTGCAGAAAAAGACTTGTATGTGTTTATAGCAAATCTATGCGTAATCTCCAAAAACTGGGGGGAAGTCAAATTTCCATCAACAGAAGAGTGGAGAAGAGTGGTATATCAACATAACGGGATATACACCACAAACAGGAACAAACCCTTGCACAGTGAGGATGACTTTCAAACATACTAAGCTGCCATGGCGAGCAGTACTGACATTGCTGGATAATTCAGTGATCCCTCAGGCACTCAGGCTCTTTCTCTTTCTGCTCCACTTCCATTATCATTGACCTTTTTTCAAGCCATTCTTTTCACTCTCATGGTCACAAGATAGCTGCTTCCGTCCTGGACATCACATCATGTGAGAGGCAGGAGAAGGGGAGAGGGGCAACATCTGCTCCATTTGTCCACTTCTCGCAGACTTCCACTTGATGGGTTTTTTTTTGGATTTCCTATGTTTTACCAGAACTAGGTCATCTAGCCACCCCCTGTGACAGCTACGAAAGACAATTGTCAATCTCGATTTAGACCAATTTTGATTTTTCTTCATAGCACTAGGGCATATTACCACCCAGAACAAAGTCAGAGTTCTTTCAGCAGTATAGACAGAAGGGATGGATATCTCAGAAACTGCTGAAAGTGGCAGACATGCAGCTTCAAAGACAAAATTAATCACTGCGAATCCCTTGTGCCTGGGACTAGGAAGCCACAGAAGGGAGACAAATGGCCTAAGGGGCGGTGCAGGCACTCACCTGCAGCCAAGATGCTTTCTCTCAGGCAGACACTAAGAAATACCGTCAAAAGCAAAGGAAGAGAACAGGGTTTGACCAAAAAAAAAAAAAAATATCTTGAACTCACTAGTGAAAAATGAGAAGCAAGTATCAAAATGTAGGAAGTCCTAATGCGATGCCTTGGTGTTAAGAAACAAGTTAGGTTAAGGAATTTAAAGATAGAAAAACAAGGGTCTATTAGTCAGCTACCATAGACAGGGGAACTTAAACAACAGAAATTTATTTCTCCCAGACCAACAGCTGAGAAATTCACAATCAAGGTGCCCCAGACCCAGTCTTGAAAGGACTCTCTCCCTGGCTTACAGACGGCGTCTTCTCCGCCGGAGTTCAGAGGGCAGAGAGAGAACTCTGGTGTCGCTTCCTTTTCTTACAAGGGCACCAGTTCCCTGAGGTTTGGGCCCCACCTCATTTCCCCTTCATCACCCCTCTCCACATACAGTCACACTGGGGTGAGTGCGTCAACATACAAATTTGGAGAGAAGGGCAGGACACACGCATTCAGCCCATCATCAAGGGTGAACAAGGAACTGTTTAGGGCACGTGTCTCTTTCAAACAAACCCATGACCATGACATCAGGATGTCTCTTCAGACTGAACACCTAATGCTAGTGCGGAAAAAAACATGACAACCGCGCTTGGGAAGGCAGAAGCCCCAGGTTGGCATCTCCCCAGTAGCATCAACAGGCTCGGGTTGAGTTGCACCCCAATGTTTCAAACGCTGGGAAGGCTCATCTCTGCATCAACCAGTCTGTCTCCACCACTGCAGTCAGCTCCCGACAGCTGCCTGGAGCACATGCATTGTTTACAAACAAAATACATTGGCTGGCATATAGCAGCTGTGATTAAGTTAATGACTAAGTGCTGTTTTAAGATGGCAAGTATCTGAAACCCACATATCTTGCAGCTATTATTGGGTTCGGTAAATGTTTAGACAGCTGGTGGAAGTGTGCCCTGACACTGGCATTAAAAAGCACGCTGGAAGATGTGCCGTGCTTGCTGGCACCAAAATCCTGCACCTCGCTCACGTGGGAGAATCTCAGGTCTGCTGTTCCCAGGCAGAGCCGTGGGGCTTATGCCTCTGGTCTTCACGAGCCATCATTACAGTCCATACAGCCAAGGGCAGTCACTCCCCTGCATCAAAGACATGGCCACATTTGAGCTGAAAGTGGCCTTCTAGGCCAGTGGTGTTCACACTGCCTTTAGCAACAGAATCCTGTTTTAAAGTGAAACATTCCACGCAGTCCCAGTCATTAAGACAGGTCACAGTTGGGCTACTTGGCAATCAAAATAGGCAAACTCATGTCATTTGCAGCAACATGGATGGAGCTAGAAGGGGTGATGCTCAGTGAAATAAGTCAGGAGGAGTAAGAAAAATATCGACTGGTTTCACTTATAGGAGGAATATAGACGAACCAAATAAGGGATCCGGGAAAAAAATAATCAATCAATCAATCAATCACAACAAAGCAAAACAAAAATAAACTGACAAATGTAAACCAGAGACATTCTACAAGGGAGGGAAAGGGACCAAACTGAGGACAGGAAGAGCACAAAGGACTATGGGGATGGTGCCTGGGTGAATTGGTGGTGGGAATTCTAGCGAGATTGCACCTGGGAAAAGAGAAGACATTGTGCAAAAATGAACAATTATGTAAAATATGCATAAATTTTAAAAAAGAACTTTCCAAAAATATAAATCTATCACATCAAAAAATAAATAAATAAAGTTGGGCTGCTTGGCTGAAGCACAGAGGCAGGTGATTCTCTCAGCCCCCAGGGAGACCCCACGAGCTCGGCAACACCCTAGATCTCAAAGGAGCACAGTGGGCCAAGCATTTCTCTAAACTGTGTTGTGGGTCCTAAACCACTTTGACTCCTTGGAAAATAGAATCAGGCCTTTCTCGTCAATCTTCAGAGCAGGAGCCTAGTAAGAAAGCCCAGGCAAAGAGATCAAGACAAGATTCCCCATGCTAGCTTAGCTGATTCTGCTCAGGTAGAGCACCACGCACTCGGCTCATTGGTTCATTTTCCCACCACCACCCCACAACCTTTGTCCCTCTGTTCCTTCCCTCCCGCTTAACCTCGGAATCTCATGGTGTGTATGAACGTCCACTAGTTTTCATGGTATTTTACTTTGTCAAGTTGCCCATTATGTCTATGTCAAGTCTTTGTTCTTGTCGTTCTGATTTAGGATTCTTTGACTCTGTGCAAGTTCCCCGGCTTCACATCACATCGTTCCCTCCAGCTACCTCCATTTTCCTGTAAATGGCCGTTTCTCTCCCTTCCCTGTGACCGGACCACATTCCATAACGTGGAGATCCAGTCAACGCAGGATGGGCATTTAGGCAGCTTCCTTGTACTCATTATTGTAAATAGTGTGCACCTACGGTTTCATCAATCATTCAACACTTATTGAGCAACTACTGCATGCAAAGCACATCTTTGCACTGGGGAGACAGAGATTCAGGATGCTGATTCCTAAGGGAACGCAAAACTCTCTTGAAAAAAACAAATGTATAAACAATTGAAGGGAAAAGAATTTTTTTTGTGTGTCTTTTACATTTCTGTATATTCCCCTTATGTTTCCCACCACCAATTCACCCGTGAGCCATCACCACAGTCCCCTGTGCTCCCCTCTCCCCTGTTCTGAGCCCCAATCCTCCCTCGCTGGTTGATGCTCTTGTATTTGGTACCCCTATATTCCTGTTATAAGTGAGACCATTCAATATTTTTCTTTTTCCTTTTGGCTCATTTCGCTGAGCATGATCTGAAGGGAAAATAATTTATAAAGATACATTTTTTAAGAACAGACTAAGTCAGTCTGGGGTGAGGAGGGCAAGTTATGGCTTCACAAAGGAGTAATGTGAGAGGAGAGTTTGAGTGAGAAATGGTTTGCCCACTAAGAAAGTATATTCTAGAACCAAACCTGTGTTTAACTGGGAAACTTCCACAGAGTTAAAGAATCCTAAACCCTTCATTGTTGTAGAGGCAGGAAATACCAGATAAACTAGACTTTGACAAGTTGAAGGGATAAGTTAAAATACATGCTGGGAGCACCAAGAACAGAGCAGACACAAAGCATCACCATTCTGTCAGAATCTAACCCCTTCTCTTTACCTCTCCTCCTACCTACCCAGGCCCAGGGTATTGTGATGCTCTCCAGGATTGTTCCAGCAGCTTCCTCACTGGACTCCTGGCCTCAGCTCTTGCTCTACATGAGTCTTCTCTCAATACCCCACTGGAAGGGTCCTATCAACCTTCCATGAACCTTGGTATTTCTTGGCGATGATGTTCCAGTCCCTCAGAGGGACTAGCCGAATCTATCACAGCGATATGCAGGACCCCGGATTAGCTTTCTCCAACCCCCATTACTGCTATACCCTTGTATCCCTTCCCCCTCCTCCAGACCCCCCACACTGTCCTTCTGGATAAACCTCTAGCATCCAAGACCCACCTGCCTGCCCCAAGAGGGGCACGGCCACCCCCTTGCTGCCTGCGCATCTTCACTCAAATGTGAAGGCTTCCCTAGTCACCCTACTTAATACAAAGCCTCCTCTGCACAAGGTGTGCCCCCTCCCCTGCCTAACTCTTCACCAATATTGAGCTGAGCGCATAGTTTAGGCCAATTTTATTCCCTAGCATCATAGGACAATCAGAAACTTTGCTGTTTGTCATTAGATCAAGAAGAACAAAACATTCCACTCTCATCTAAGAATTTAGGTCATTTTGAACAGAGAGGCAGGCTTCATTCACAGTAGACAAAGGCCTTCAGGTGAGTGGGTTGGGATTCAGTATTTGTGTCATATCTTGTTTTGCAGGGCCTCAGGTTCACTTTGTAGTCGAGACCTGACGATGCTTTGAACCTAGGCTCCAGCCTCCCCTCAAGGCTACCCGACCTCTCTCCTGTCCTTCATCTGGGGAGACACCTGGTAATTCTCCGTGTGTGGACCCCCCCTCCCCAGAGCAGTGGGTCCGAACCTGATTTTGTCAGACAGGGATGCTTCTGAGATACTGATAAACAGGTATTTTTTTCAATTATTTTTAAATCTATACATATATGTTTTATTACACTCATAAGGAAGTTTATTTGTTGTGTGCATAAATATGTTATCTTTATTTGCAAAGAGAAATCAAAGTTCGCATCAGCATGTCTCTAAGGTAGGAATTGAAGGATTTCTTATTTCCTTTTCAATTCATGGAATCTGATTCCTCTCAGAGCAAAACACCTTCTTTTGCTGACACGGTCTGACCAGGAGCAGCTTAATCAAACCATTCATCTCGGTATCCAGGATGCAGTGTCCTCGGGGATGGGGAGCCCGCTCCTCACAGAGCCGGTGATGAGGCTGTGGAAATACACCCCCACCGCCTCACCCCTGTTCCCGTGGGTCCTTGCCAGATGTTTCTGCCAGACCCACAGGTATTCATCTCGCTCCATGGCTCATATTTCTCTAGCAGTATTACACCAACCTGTCTACTTTTTGAGGGAAAAAAAAATCTCTATCATTAAGAGCCCAGACATTGTGTACTTATTAGACACAAAGGTATCTCAAAGATTAATTATACACATTAGATCTTGTTTTCCGGGACTGGTTTATTGAGTCTAGGTGAGCCATAGGACAAACAGTGGGGCAGTCTTTCCAATGAATCACTGATTCGCTGAACATCTGTTGACTCTTAGAATCCATTACCTGGTGCCATAATGTTGACTGTAATCTTTCTTCATGTTCGCATTGGAACTTGTTGACATGTTTCCGCTAGAGAACTCCAAGAGCTGCTTTTCAACCGTGAAATTAAAAGCTATAATCCTTCCAGAAAGAAAGAGTTGATTTTGCTAAGTATTTTAATATTTTAATCCTTTGTGAAAACCTTCTGTGGTTCCTGTACCCAGGCTGGGGCTATTTAGAAATCCTTTTAGAAACCAAATTTGGGAAGTGGTATTTTGTGCCTACGTGTCTTCGGCAGTATTTGTGTGCTAATAATAAATAGTTAACATTTACTGGGCATCTACCAGGTGCCAGCTAATTTAGGCACCTCCATCCATCCATCCATTCATGCCCACTGTTCCATCGGACCCTGGGGCAGCCCTGAAGATGGAGATGCCTCCTGCTGGCTTCGAGAGACTGGGAGGCCTGCTCAAGGTCACAAAGCAGAGTCAGGATTTGGCCAGGTCTGTCTAACCCCAAGGTTCCGTGGCCTCCGCCGTGCTCAGGCTGCGGTGTGGCTGCCCCAGCTGATTCGCTGATAGTTAGACCTTTGTCTCCATGAGGAGAACCAGGAATCTGTTCTCCATTTTCCTTTATATAGTCACTAGGACATTTTCAAGCATGCGGTGTGCAAGAGTTCTGCAGTGTAAGTTGGAGAGAGTGGAGAGGAAACCACAGTGGCGTGGGTGGAGGTGAGCAAGCTGCTCTGTGGCAAGGAAGATGAACTCTTGCCCCGTGGTCAGTGTCTGGACATGGGGATGAGGGGGAGAATCCAAACTCAAGATGGAACAGACGCACATGAAAAGGAAACCGCAGAGCCTCTCTGTCGTTAGCATCACTAGGCCTTCTGCATGCAATGCTTCGAGTCGGATGGCCGCATTGGGGTTCCCAGGCAGTAGCTGTCACCTGGGGTAACAGCCCCCGAAGTGTGCCAACAAGAACCTGAAGAACTAGCAGAGAAAGTCAAGGACCCTGCTGTTATTAGTAGATTCTTCCAGCAGGAAGTGCTCAACAGGGCCCTGGCTCCATCGGTGAGCTGAGGCTTCTGCCCCCAGACTGAGTGTGGGGGTGGGGTGGTGAGCCTTGCAGTAAAAGGGAGTCCTGTCCTGTCCTAGCACGATCCACAGTTCTGCCTTGTGCCCTGGGCTGCCAGGACGGGCTCCGGCCCCGAACCCAGAACTGGAATAAGCAGGTTGGGAAAGGAACAAATGAAAGCACACAAGTGATTGCTTCTTATTAGAAGTGTTTGGGGTCATTATCTAGAGGTTTTTGTGACCATAAATATACCATAATGAATTAACTCTTGTTTATATCAATGCGCCTACAGTCAGATTGGTTTCATTCTACCTCCTTTAGCTTAACGTCAAAATTTCCAAGTCTATTGATGCTGTCAAGTGAGGACTCGCTGTGTAAATATGTTGTGAATATTAATACATCCAAAGACCTGACAATGCCCCCATGTGCTCCAATAATAACTACTGAGAACCACATGCTTTTGTGCTACACTGTTTTCTTCCAATGAATGGCCATACTTTTTGAACACTCACCCATCACATGAGTAAGTTTCATGAGGAACCCTGTTCGCAGTAAGAAAACCCGTCTCCCGGGAAATGACTGACTGGGCCAAGCTCATGCAACCAGAAAGATCAATTCTGGGCCTGAGTCCCAGCTTTTGTAGCTTGTGCCATGGCCCGCCCCCACCGCGCTACCTCCAGCCTTCAAGAATCCCTCTTCCCCAGAAATACAGAGCAGGCTCCATGCTCCCCGGAAGCCTCGTCCAAGATGCCCTGTCGGAGGTCCGTCAGAGGCCAAGGGGGTGATGAAGACCCACATACGATGTCAAGCCACGGGATTTCTGTGGGGCCTCCCAAAGAAAGAGGATGTTTGGTTTCACTTGTGGCACACTCGTTCTATGATCGCACTCTCTGATGTGGTGTGTCGTTCCTTTTTAACCTCCAAAGAAATCAGAATGTCACAAGCCACAAAAACCGTGAAATCCTGAGCATGCCGTGGAAATACAGCTGCTGCGGCCCGTGAAAGGAAACTGGGCAGGTCCCGCAGATCCTCTTCCAAGGAAACTTCGCATTTTTTAGCCCCTTGTTTTCGCGCCCATGTCAGCTACATGGAACAGAGTAGTAGGGGCTAAATGTTACTGTTACTTGTGTTCGCTGGAGAAGCACCATGGAGCTCTCTGTGCATAATTTAGGGAAAAAGGAATTTCTCTGCCCAAGACTCTCTGTTCTGGAGTCTCTTTCCTTTACATGAGATAAACTGTGAAATTTGTCCTTTTGCCATGACCACACCAGAAAAATCTATGTCTTTCTCCTCGGTTTCCATAGTACCTTCCTACTATCTAAGTAGGATGGACTTTTCCTAGCAATATTGATGGGATTAGATCAGTAGCACGAGCCATAATTACATGCATTGGGCTAAGTGCATTGGGCTCAGGAGAAAGGCTAAGACAGGAACATCAGGGATTTCCCTGTCCCACTGGGCAGCTTGGCTCAGGGTGAGGAAAAGAGCTCATTTGCAAGATAGACACAAGATGGACATCCTATTCATCCAGATGCCATCTCAGAAGTCTCCAGAACATTCTAGGAGCCACTGGTCAGTGAAAATCAAGTATTTCAGGACCTCAGCCTTCGTGTCATCTGAGAGTAGTTTCTCCTCATTGCTACACTCAAGCCTCAGGCTACCCACATCCCAGCGAGTTGTGACATTCCCCTCACATGGTGTTTGTGCCCCTGCAGGGCCAGTTCTGGCACCAGAGGAGGCCCTTAGCCTGAGCAGCGACCACACATTGTTCAATCACCCGCAGGTACTGATTACAAAATAAGCTTCTAGGTCTCTGAAACTGTTGTGATAAATGCAGAGGGTAAATAAGTATTTCTGCCGTATCTTATATTTGCACAATATTTGAAACCAATTAGAATCTTCTTCCCCATCACCCCAGGACATGGGTTGTTTGTTTTGGTTTGTTAACAGAAAAAGGAGATTTCCTTGAAATGTACTGGGGAAAGGAAAAGTATGGCAGCAGGTAATGTGGCTTTCAAAGTCAGAACGTGAACTTGGATTAGAACACAGTTGCTCATGTATACAATCATCTGTTGACTGATTCTCTCGTCACTGGCTATACCCAGGAGCCCTTCAAATTTATATTAACCCCCAGAGTGGTGAGAAAAATAATGAGACGAATTCCCAGGTGAAAAAGGGACAGTGTCTCCTCCCTTCTGAATCTACAAATAAGGCAGGTGTGGCCCAGCCAGGAGGAAGAGGGTCCTCCCTCAGCTTCTCTGGCTTAGGACTTCTAGAGCTTCCCCACACTAGGGGTCCTTGAGTTCTTGCAGAGTGCCCCAGGCCCTTGGGTGCCTGGTTGAGGGGTTCTGGGTGATATTAGGCTAACTCTGTATCCTGGTTTCCTGGAAGAACTTTTGTTAACATCCATGGACCTTGCATAATAATCACAAACCCTTTCACTCTCAAAAGTGAACATTGTCAAAATACTTGGGCAACGAATGAGATCGCCACCCACTGACAGTCTCTAGCTGGTTGTGTCCTATAAAAGATTCAAATTCCTTTAACCCTTATAAGAAAAGCAAGATTAATCATCATAACTAAGAAAAATATAAAATGCTCTGTTTCAGACATTCAACAAATATTTGTAAGGCATGGGACTTACTTAGTCTTTTGTAAGAGAGTTAAGTCTACACCCCTCACCCTTATTTATGAGATTAGCAATATCATCTAACTTTGCCTCATGTCTGTCCTTTTGGTTATTTGTTCCAAAGCCAAAGCTCGTGTGAGTTTGTTTCTCATTACTGGGTTTCAGATTTTCCAAATTCCTGCGCATGTCCTGTCTTGTTCTGCCTTGATATGGTAAGAATCCTGTAAGATTCCCCCTCATACTCCCTGTCCTCTGTGCACTCACTTCAGTCATAGAGATACTTACCAACTGACTTCTAAGGAAAAGGATGGGAATTGCTGACGCTATGGGATATCACTCAAGAAATTACATTAAAAAGACTGGTTTCCATCTTAGGTGTCCTCCATTACTCTCTCATTTGCCCTGAGGGAAGTTAGTTGCTCTATGAAGAGACCCCCATGGCAAGAAATCAAAGAAAATCTTTGGCCAAAGATCAGCAAGGAACCTTGCCCCTAAGTTCAACCGCCCATGAGAAACTATATCCTGCCAACCACACCATGAGGGAGTTTGGAAGCAGACCCTTCATCAAGGCTTCAGATGAGTCTGCAGCCCCAGCTGACACCTAGTTTGCAGCTATTTGAGAGACCTAAAGGCAGAGACACCACACTCAACTGCACCCAGAATCCTGACCCACAGAATCCTGAGAGCATGAGTGTTAGTAGTTGCAAGACACTAAGTTTAGGGCAACTTTTATGTAGCAATCAACAACTAATACACTTGATCCTTGTCTCATCCTAAACCAAAGACACTACTCAGCACTGACCTAGTCCTAGTATAGGCTAGTAAGACTGGACAGGCAGCCCAATGCTCTCTGCTCTGCAACAAGACTGATGGTGACTAAGGAAACAGGGACTAAAGACAACAGCCTTCCCTGTTTCTTGATCCAGAACCAGTTCCTGGACTCGGTCCTGCCTCCAGTGCTTGTGAAACCAAAGCCCGTGGCAAGTGCCTGAACCGTCTCTTTGGGTCCTCCTCTTCCCTGTTTGACACTTGGGAGTCAGACCTTAAACTCATCTTCTGTGCTTTTCTTAGCCTTTCTAAGACAGCTGGACAGATATTTCTCTTGCTAGATCAGTCCATTCCCAAGAGTTTTTAACTACTTTTCATGAGGATGAACAAATGGTCAAGAAGCTTGGATATTTCTGTGGTATTGTGGTAAATGCCAAACCAGGTTCATTAGAAAGAGACTCTTGTTCCCATACAAGAGTTAATGTTCTTTAAAAATGCAAATACATAATCCCAAGGACATAGAGAACAAGGAGAACACTGAACTGCAAAGAGACAGCCCTCAGGAAGAGCCCAGGTGCAGCGTGGAGGTGTTTACACCACAGGAAGCACTCGTGTTGGCAGGGGTCATGTGCTGGCTAGACTGACTTCTCTGGGAGCATCGAGCTTGTTCTCCTACGAAAACAATTCTTCCCCAACCACGTAGAAGTGTTTCTGCACCCATTAACGCTTCGTTCTGAAAAGCCCGCCCGTGACAGGAAAAAGCTGAGAATCTCATCTCGCCCTGAACTCAGCCTACTTAGTCAGAGATTAGAAACAGAGTTCCCTCTTCATGGAAGCACGGGAGCCCCGCTTTTATGCTCCTGCTGTGGCTGGTCCAAACTGAGATGGACTCTAAAAACAAAGTACAAACCAGCTTTCAAAGACTTAAGATGCAAACAACTCATTTATAATTTTTTAGTGATTATGTATTAAAATGATTTTATATAATTGGTTAAATAAAATAGCTTATTAAAATTAATTTTATGTTCCTGCTTACTTTTTAAATGTGATGCTAGAGAGTTTTAACTTACAAACATGGATGTTATTCTCTTTCAATTGGACAGGGTGTTTCTCTAAGCTCTGGGATAGATAAAGCCTCTGGTGTCAAGGAGTTCTGTGGCCCCACCACCCCAGCCTGAGTGATACTTAACCAGCTAATCTTCTGCTTCCTTGTCTATAGAACCTGGAAAATAACTGTGCTTCCTTCCTATGTTTGCTGTGAAATTATATGCAAGCCTGTGTTTATAAGGCACTAAAGCCGGCACAGAGCACTTAAAATGCGCCGTCATTTTGCTGTTGCTATTCGCCTCTGGGAAAAACAAAACCTCTCTCCTCTCAAGTGGTAACATAACCTTCCCCCACATTGTTGAATGCAGGGAAGAGGCATATTGCTAACTACACGTTTGTGGAACAAGGGTCACTCAGCCCCAGGCTGGGAGGCTTTGCTCACCTCCTGGGACTGGAAATTGTACCAACCAGATGACCAGGAGGTTAACGAAGGGGTAGGCGGAGAGAGAAACTGAAGGAACATTGCCATGTGCCATTTTTTAATTAATCACTTCGATCTGGGTACTTTTCAAGACACTACTATTAAAAGTCTAACGTTTGGGATGAAAAACACAGGATTCCAGTAAGTTCAAAAAAAGAGGACAACTGAGAAAGGGAGAGTGTGTAGACCATGTGTTTGTGTGTGTCTCTGTGTATGTCTCCGTGTGGGTCTGTGTGTGTTAAAGACAAGAGCCAGACTGAGACGTGTGGATAAATGCAAAAATCGTAATGTGGAACCCTCAAAGTCAACTTTCTCTGAATATTTACTCACTGCTCACTTGGCTGGAGGTGAGGTCAGAGACAGAAGATGCCTCCAGAACTCAGCCTTAACACTTTGTGGTCCGCTCACATATTGGTACGTGTTTTTTGTCACCAGTATCAGGTGGCCACTCACGTACTAATACGTGTTCATCTACTCTCCGGTTTTTCACGCCACGGTGGATTTATTTGGAACTATGAGGAGCTATTTCTTTGATCGTACTCAGTCTAGAAGCTTTACACATTGTTTTGGTGAAAGTGTAAGGCGTTTTATGAGAGATATTACAGTTTTTTAAACATCCGGTAGTTCAGGAGTTGTGTGTGTTTTATTGAATGCTTCTACCATTCATGCGGTGGCACAGAAAATGGCCGGCCCCGAGGCCTGGTAAATTGAAAGGGCACCGGCACACAAAGTGTTAAGGGCAGAGGTGCTGGTGCTGGGCCCTTCTTCCTGTCCTTCCAGTCCACAGAGCCAGCTGGGTGTCCAATACTGAGCTGTGTGGGGAAAAATAATTAAGAACAGAGTCTCCACCCTGCCCCCAATATCTTCTCCATGAAGGTGGGAGGAAAAAGAGAAACTCCTTTTATTGTTGAATAAACATTAAACCAGAATGTGGTGCTTGTCACAGATAATGTGCTAAGTGATTCCAAAGATGGGAAGTCACTTCATCCTTTTAGAGGGCCAAGCAGATCCAACTCATTACAGACGCGCTCCCAAGATAAACAATAACGAGCTCTCAAGTAAGAGGGAGCTGACAGCACCATTTGTCACACATAGTTGTCCTAACTCTATCTGGTAGCGGTGGCCATCTGTGTCCGCTAATTGGCTTTATCAGAGGGAAAACAAAATTTCGTGTCATTATGCCTGGAAATAGACAAACAACGGAGTCCAAACCCGCAGAAGGTAGCTCTGACCCCGCCTCCCTGAAGGTGCTGTCTTGACATTTATGTTCTGAGAGAGATATTCCTGGGTCACGAAGATGACAAAAATCCTATCTAGTTTTCCAAAGGATTTATGCATATTTCATAGAGGAAAAATTACTTAGGATTTTAGGTTTTCTAAAGTAAGTGTGATGTCGTCTTTGGAGTTGTTGGGTTCGGAGAGTGGGGTCCTTGGGTTCACTCTGGGTAAGGTTTGCCCAGAGCTCCCCTTTCACTAGCACTGCTGAGTTCCCAGGCGAGTTTCTCCACGACACAGATATTAGTTGTAGCCGAAAGGGCAGGTTTATTATAAAACAGAAGAATAAAGGACATTTGCATAGAAGCAAGTGGGCAGAAAGGGCTGCCCCAGAAGGGACAGGTTTGCTGAGAGAGGCCTGCATGGTCACAGACGGGCAGCCCTGAGGAGAGCTGCCCTTGCTGAGAGGGGTCAGTGCAGAGAAGCCCCAGCCTGGCACAGGTCATGGGCAGGCAGGAAGGCCGCTGCCCTGCAGAGAGAGAGAATTGGCCAAAAGAAGCACCTGCATAGACGCAGGTGGGCAGAAGGGCTGCTCTCCCGTGCCAGGGCAGAGACTGCTAAGCAGGGGAATATGGAATTTGTGGGGCACTACCTATGAGATGATCTTACTTGTCTGTAGCACGCACACAAAAATACATAGATGTGCTTAGTGGTGCCTGGAATAGGATTCATGTGCCTCACTTTTTGTTCTTCTGACATTTTGCCGTGACCATGAGCTACATTTTCCAGAAAAAAAATGTTAATGAAGAAACCACCAATCTCTTACCGTGATTTTCAAGAACAGTTAGTGCCCAAGGTGAAGAGTCTCCAGACTGGAGTGGCTTTTTCCTTACGGCCTCTGGATCTTACCCCATTGAGCCGGGGTCTAGACCATCATCAATGATTTTTTTCTGGAGAGGGCTAGACCAAAAATATCTTAGACTTTGCAGACCAGTCACTGTTGTAACTACACAACGCTGCTATTATAGATCAAAAGCAGCCTAAAGTACGCAGATGAATGGCTGTAATTACGGTCCAGTAAACTTTGCTTACAAAAACAAGTAACGGGCTGGCTCATAACACTGGTCAACATCGAGATCGCTACTGGCTTAAAAAGGCCCTAATCTGTAGTATCTTGGTGTGCTGAACATGAATATAACACTGAAAAATTTTTATTAGCTCTCATTTTGAAAAAATTTCATATAATTCATTTTACATGTTTCACAGTGCAAATTCATCCACTGAGACTGCAACAACATCCTAAATCAGCCTAGAATGATGTAATATTGCATCACATTGCATAATACCATCATACACACATCATCCAGAGTTGATGGCATCACTTTCTGATGCAATGCAATACTACTGCTAGGCGACTGCTGAAGTAAGCTAACGTCAGCAGTGCACTATAGAAAGCCCTGTCAGAAAGGTTGAACATCGAAAATATTTCAGACTTTGTGAGAGACAGTTGAAGCTACTGTTCCATAGAACTGTTATTATTTTATCCATTTAGGCACAATACAAAACAGTAATGCCCCAAAAGTGTGTTAATAGCATGGACAATTTCTGCTCTATTTGTGGGGATGTGACATTTTCCAACGAGAAGAAAAGTATCACTTCTCAAGTGAGGAAGGCTTATCATCTTGACTTCGGATGCAAGGCTGGTGACCAAGACAAGCCTTGGGCCCCGCATCTGTGCTGTGCTACACGTACAACACAGCTTCCACAGTGGTTAAATAGCAAAAGTGGTTAAATAGCAATGCCGTTTGCAGTCCCCATGGTGTGGAGAGAGCCAAGCAACGACATAAAAGACTGTTACTTCTGCTTAGTTCCTCCTCTTTCTGGCAGAATAACAAAGCAAAAGAAGTTGAGAATAGCCTAACCAAACATTCCGTCTGCATTGAGACCAGTTCCACATGGTGAGGGACTTCCTATTCCAGAACCTCCAGCAGAATATTCTCTTGATTCATCAGATGAGGACAAGGGTGAGCCGACCTGTTCTTCTCCTGTTCCATCAGCATGCAGTGATCTAGATTTTCACTGTGGTGCATCATCAACTCCACACAGACTAACACAGGAAGAACTAAATGACCTGGTTTGTGATTTGGACTTATCCAGAACAAGGCAGAATTGCTAGGATCAAGACTCCAACAATGGAATCTTCTAGAAGGAGATGTCACAATTTAGATTGAAAGCGAAGCAAAGATTGAAGAGGGAGTTTTTGTGGGTCCTCAGATTCGAGAGTTCTTCAGAGATTACCGGTTCAACAACTTGTTGCAAGGTGATACGAAACAAGCATGGAATGCTTTTACCTAGTGTCTACAAATTTTCTTGAAAATGTTAGGGCAGAAAACTACAAGGAACTAGTAGAAGATATGCTGATGCAGTATCAGAAACTTGGCTGCAATATGTCTCTAAAGATGCACTTCCTTCATTCGCATCCGGATTTCTTCCCTGAAAACTGTGGTATGGTTAGTGATGAACATGGCGAACGTTTTCAAGATATCGCATCAATGGAACAAAGATACCAGGGAAAATGGTCCACCACAATGCTGGCCGACTACTGCTGGACACTCCCCAGAGATGCTCCTGAACAGCTGTACAAGAGACAAGCGAAGAAATCTAAAAAGTAGTCTATGACTTGATTTTTTACAGGTATTAACTGTCGGCCTATTACTATTGGCATGCGTTTCATGATGTAAACATCCATTAATTACAGATTACAAAAAAACTAGAGCCAGATTTAGAATTTGACTGTCATATTCGTATTTAGCACATACAAATTGATAGGAAATAACTAATTTTATTTCAGGAACATGACTTTTATAAAAATTTGTTGACCAGTGTAATTGGCCAACCCCTGGTATACACCAATACTGTAGCCACCTGTCACATCTGGTGATTTAAATTGAAATAAATTAAAATGAAATGCAATTTAAATTTCAGTTCTTCAGTTGCAGTCACTCCACTTGAAGCTCTCAGTGACGACAGGAGGTTGGGGGCCGCCATATTGGGCAACAGCAAATGGAGACCATCCTGTCTTCACCAACGCATGAAACTCATTTCTCAACAGCTTCCAACAACTTCAGAATTCTTTGGATAAAAGTGAAAAAATAATCATTCCCTAATCTACTGAACCCTCATCATATTTGACACTTCCTCAATATGAATGATTTATAATAGCATCCAGTACTGTGAAATCTTCATAATCTGCACAAAATTTGCCATAGTGTGATTTAAGCAACATTTTAATTTTCACCAGAGATAAGTTGTTAAAAAAGCATGTTGAAATTTTATGTAGGGGCCTCCCCTGTGGCGCAGCAGTTGGGCGCTGCGCTGTGGGGCTGTCTGCAGCAGCGATGCGAGTTCGACGCCCGGCCGGGGAGAGTCCCGCATGGCGCGGCGGACCTCTCCTGCCTCGCCCACTGCTCCCCTCAGCAGTGTGTTTCTGGTCTGCCTGTTCTGCTCCCCACTCTGGCTCTGGTGAGCCCTCTCGCCGCCCCATGCCTCTGGCCTGTACCCCAACTTGTATGTATAAATAAGAGATAAATCTTAAAAAAAAAAGAAATTTTAAGTAGATGATTTTAGATTGAAAAAAACAAACCTATCTGTACAATAGAGATGATGAGGTTGGCCTTTGTAGAGTAAAGGGAAGTGATCAGGTTTTTTCCACCCTTCCGCCATTGGCATCAATGATTGACACCTGTGATCTAACACGAGTGACTGATGGTGACACCTGGAGTATGGCGTGGGCGGCATAAGTGGATGCACCTGAGCCCAGAGAGTGAGCATGTAAGGGTGGCAGAGAAAGAGGAAGCAGAAGACTGTGCAGTAGAGACCAGCGAAGAGACCATGAAAAAATCCCCAGAGAGCCCAGAATGAGTAAAGATTGGCCAGGGCTGGAAGGCCTGCCAGCCTCTGCCATGCGCCCCCGCCTGCCCTGGACAGGGTTGCCTCACTCCATATGGTGGAGAAAGAGCATTAAAAGCCTGAAAAAGCCACCAAGGGCTCCGGGACGCCTCCCTTTCCCATCTGCCCAGATCAGAGAGAAACTGCCCCGTGCCTTGCTGGCACTAGTCTTCACTTATTAAAAAAAAAAAATCTTAGGAAAATGAAGGCTAAAATACCGTATTTTAAATACACACACAAAAATAAAAGCGAAAGAGGAAAGATAGAAAGAAATCTAGGAGCTATATCATTAAAAGCTACTATAGAGAAATGTGTGAAAGACTTTATTCAAGTGTTCTCAGGACATGCTCAAACTTCCCTGAAGCTCCCCCATGGTCTCGGGGCAACAGGAATCAGACGTGGATGCAAGATGGGGGAGAGAGACCGCCTTTCTCAACCAGGAGTTTTAAGAGTCTCCAAATGCATCTCAGCAAAATCTTGAAAGTCTCATCCCTCAAAGCGAAGGAAATGAAAGACAAGATAAACAGATGGGATTACATCAAAATAAAAAGCTTCTGTACAGCAAAAGAGACATTAACCAAAACTAACAGACACCCTACCAACTGGGAAAAGATTTTTGCACACAATACATCTGATAAAGGACTAATAACAAAAATTTATAAGGAACTCACACAACTCAACAAAAACAAAGCCAACAACCCCGTCAAAAAATGGGCAGAAGAGCTCAAAAGGCACTTCTCCAAAGAAGAAAAGCAGATGGCCAACAGATACATGAAAAAATGCTCAACATCACTTATAATCAAGGAAATGCAAATCAAAACCACTATGAGATACCACCTCACACCTGAGAGGATGGCACACATTAAAAATACAGGCAACAACAAATGCTGGAAAGGATGTG
>PVIJ01014810.1:0-39061 GCA_004024925.1 Scalopus aquaticus
TTTCCTTATAGTCCTGTTATAAGTGAAACCAAAGAATGAGTCAGTTTTTCTGATAAATACAACCGAAAGTATTTGATACCTGCTTCCCTCCCTCCCTGCCTCATGAGAATAGAATTGCTGTCTATTTAGTGCTGCCTAAAGTGAGTCTTTCGGAAATACTCTCAGGGCCTCATTATTGGGAAGCAGCATCTCTATACCCTACAAACAGGTCTGACCAAAATTTAAAATAAAATAGGCCTCCCACCTAACCAAGGGCAAATTAAAAAAAATTTTTCAACATACATCTTTCATTTCTCTTTGGCCTGGAAAGATAAAGAACTCCAAGGTAGGGCCTCCCTGGTAGCGCAGCGGGTTAAGCACTGTGCTGTGGAGTTCGATGCCTGGCCAGGGAGATTCCCACATGGTGCAGCAGACCTCTCTTGCCTCGCCCACTGCTTCCCTCAGCAGTGTATTTCCGTCGATCTGCCTGTTCTGCTCCCCACTGTCTCTGGTGAACCCTCTCACCGCCCCATGCCTCTGGCCTGTACCCCAGCATTGTATGCATAAGTAAATAGATCTTAAAGAAAAAAAGACTCCAAGGAAGTAAGAACATTATAAAAACAAGCAAAATGTTTTCTATCTAACACATAGAGGCAATTACTATAAAGTTATATTCTGATTGGCTATCTTAAAGAAGGCTCTCTGGAAGTGCAGTCTGAGGCAGGGATGCTTGTATGAATGATTAATTGAGGGAATGCCCTGAGGAGGAATCTACAGGAGAACAGGCTCCCTTGTTTCTGGATGGGACAGACTTTGGAGTGATTTATGCTCCAGTGCTTTCTGTGGAATTAGGCTTAAGTAAGAGTTCTTTCTTATTTAGCTTCTGCCCCTAGTTTGCTTCCCTTAATCCCTTTCAGGCTCCTCCTCAGGGCATTCCCTCAATTAATCATTCTTGTTTTCTAGTCCTTGGAACACATCAGCAAATTTATGAAAATTCTTCCTTTAAAAATGTTTTTATTGGGCCTCCCTGGTGGCACAATGGATTAAGTCTCAGCACTATGAAGCTATGGGCAGTCACTGCAGCATGAGTTCTATCCCCAGCCAGGGAGCTTCCCACATGGCACAGCAGACCTCTCCTGTCTCGCCCGCTGCTCCCCTCAGCTGTGTATTTCAGTCAATCTGCCTGTTCTGCTCCCCACTAAGTCTCTGGTGAATCCTCTCACCCCCCCACCACAGCTCTGGCCTACACCCCAGTTCTTATATGCATAAATAAGTCTTTAAAAAATGTTTAAAAGGTTTTTATTGAAGTAACATCGGTTTATAACATTATGAGGTTTCAGGCACACAGCATAATTTGACATCTCTATATGCTACCTTAGGAGCTCCACCAAAAGTCTAACTTCCATTCACCACCAAACAATTGACCTCTTTACCTGTTTTACCTGCCTTTCAACACCCCCACCACCAGTAACCATTTCATTCTCAGAATACAAGGGATTGTTTTTGTTTTGATTTGTTTGCTTGTTTTGTTTATTTTCCATATGAATGAAACCATATGGTATTTGTCTTTCTCTGATTTATTTTAGTTAGCATAATCCCCTGAAGTTCCATCCATGTTGCTGTAAATAGCAAGATTTCATTTATCTTTCCATTTTTATTTATATTTGTTACATCATTGTTCCTTGTAGCGACAGGAAAACAGCAGGAACAGGTTGTCTATGGAGCTGCACAGACGGGTCTAAAGGAGTAGTTCTGGAGCCCTCGGTGGCTTTTTAGGCTTTTAATTATTTTTTGTAGAGAGGCAACTAGGTACAGGGCAGACAGGCCTCCAAGTCCCCCGCAAATCTTCATACTCTCGGGCTCTCAGGCATTCTCTCGTGGCCTCTGTTGCACCCCAAAAGGTCTGCACCACGCTCTGTTCTCTGCTGCCTCTGCTGCTTCTGCTGCTTCTCCTTCATCCTGTGATGCTGCCCTTTTATGTTCAGTCTCTCCAAGCCCAGGTGTGCCCACTGACGCAGGCCCACACCCTACTCCAGGTGCCCACCATCAGGCATGAGTGTAGGCCTGCAGAGTTCTGTCATTAATGGAAATGTGGAAAGACCTGATGACTCTTTCGTTTACCCTACGTTCATTTTTTTACAATGTTTGATTTCTTGTCTCAGGTGTTGTTCCCATAAAATCACCACTATGACACCTGTGAACCATAACCATAGACTCTTGTGCTCTTTCCTCCTGTTGCTGTGAATGGCATAAGTTTATCTTTTTTGATTGCTGAGTAGTATTCCATTGTATTCCATACTACATCTTTTTGATTCAGTCCTCTGTTTTTGGGCATTTAGGTTGTTTCTATAGTTTAGCTTGTAAATAGAAAGTAAATAATTCTTCTGGATTGGAAATTGTCATTGGATGCTGCTTTGTGTTTTCTTCATCATTGTCTCCTAAAGACAACTTTTTGTCAGTTTCTCTAAAATTCTTTCAGTTAATGTGTCCTATATAGTCTTCAGTTAGTTCTTCAATTTCTTCACAAACTAACCACGAGCCTAGTCACCTAATAATACATTTCATTTCCTTGTTAATGATCAATAAACCCTTGAAATTATTTGCACATAATTTCCATAGTTTTTACTAATACATACCTCTCTTTTATGATTGGATGCTTATTTCTTTCACTCTTTCTCATTAAGTTAGATGTGCCTACAGTGGACTTATACCTCAGATTCATTTAAATGCAATGAACCCTGAAGTGTGATGGCAATAGCTCTGGGCAGATTTTGCAGACAGGACTGGTATTCCCAGCTCTGCTGATTGTCTAGCTGTGTGATTTGCCTGAATTGGTTAGTGAAGGCTTCAAATTAGAACCTTTCTAGCCTGCCTTGCTACCCCTCAGTGCTGTTGTAAGCACTGGATAAAATTACACACTCAAAAGCATGTGAAAATATAAGGTGGCATTATTATGCAATGTGTGATGGACATAATATTTACCTTTCAAATCCCAAATTTACTTTCAGCTGATTGCTTTTAGGTTCTGAGATGCTTTTAAGTTCAGAGATCCCTGAGATGAGATCTCTTACTAGTGCTTCTTGAGCTCCAGGTTGCTAGGATTGCCTTTGCAGGGATGATCCTGAGCAAGTGACCTTGTGTCATTTAACACTAGGGGAACCTGGGCATGGAGAAAATTGATATGGTGGTTCTAACTGTGCATCAGCCTTTCCTTTCCCTTTTCTATCCTCATCTTCTCAGAGATTTTGAATCCCTCAGGTTGGCTTTTCAGAACCCAATTCTTTGGACTCTAGTCACACTTTTCATGTTCCCATTCAGCTTTTTAACACAACATGTCCCATCAGCTTTCACACCTATATGTCATGTTAGAAAACTGCTGGTCCCTATTAAGTGTCAATGGCTGAAAACTATCATTACTCTCCATTTCTCTCTCCCACTCTTAAGAGTATTAGTTCATACTTTTCCCTCCTTCCTCAAACCTCCAACATTACAACAACATCCTTACTCTCAGCTGATGACCTTTACTTCCTGTTTCATTTAGAAAATAAAAGCAGGGCCTCCTTGGTGGCACAGCGGTTAAGCACTGCACTGTGTTTCTGTTGGTGGCAGCTGCGATGCGAGTTCGACACCCGGTGGGGAGATTCCCACATGGCACTTCAGACCTCTCCTGCCTCATCCACTGCTCCCCTCAGCAGTGTATTTCCATCGATCTGCCTGTGCTGCTCCCCACTCTGTCTTTGGTAAACCCTTTCGCCACCCCACGCCTCTGCCCTGTACCCCAGCTTGTATGCATAAATAAATAAATCTTAAAAAAAAAGAAAAAGAAAAGCAATCAGCCTCTAGAGAACACCCACCAGCTCCCAATTAACCTTACCCACTCACTTAATTGTACTTGTGCCCATATATTCTGCCTTTCCATTTGTGATAACAGATGAAGTGCCTGTGCTCCTTCTTAACCCCAGTTCTTTCCCTGATGTGTGAGATCCTGCCCATCTTGACTGCTCATACACAAAGGCATGGCTCCAGCAATTCTCTCCTCCCTCTCATACATCACCAATATTTCCCTCATTATTGCATCATTCCCAAATAAGCTATAATTTCTCCCATATTAACAAAATAAAAAACAACAAAAACTTCTCTCAGAACCTTACACCCCCTCCAGTTTTATCCCATTTTTCTGTTCCCCTCTATAGCAGGGTTCCTCAAAAGAATTATTCCACTCACTTCATTTCATTGCCTTCCAGCCTTTCTTGAACCCACTGCATTCAGATCTCCTCCTCCCACCCCCCACACCATTCTACCACATCTGCTTTACAAAGGTCTTCAGTAAGCTCTGATGACTTGTAGTTGCTACATATGTTGTAGACTAGATCAAATGGGGTATGGAGAAGCAGCATTCACAGGACCAATGGGATTTAGCTAAATTCAGCATCTTCACTTAAGTCTGCACTTTTTCCCTGTCCTATACCTCAGCAAATATCTACAAGTTGCTTAGCCCATAACTTGAAATCAACCTACAATTCTCTCTTTTTCTTTTCTCTCTCTCTCAACTGGGTCGAATCCACTTTCCCTCCTGAAGGTCTTTCAAGTCCAAATATTTCCTTCTTCCATCTCTACTGATATTGCCCTCAAGGGTTCAGCGCCTCATCATGACTTCTTGGATTGTATCTTTACAGGTTTCCCAGTCTCAGATCTTAGGCTTTCCATTCCACTTATATGTTACTCTCAGAAGGATTTTTCTAAATTAGTTTAAAATGCATTAGTGGCTGGCTCTCCATGGCCTTCTATATCAAGTGCTTCCCAGAGCCTGGTTTCTGACGCTCCTCGGATTCTGGTCCTTTCTCTAGCTGTGTCCTGTCAGATCTCCCCCATACCTGTGAGCTCCTGCACATCAGTAATCCTGATCCTCATGTGGTTCCCAAAATGTGCAGTATTTGCTTTTAAGCCTTGTAGACATCTGTGCTTGCTCCTCCTCTGTCCAGACTCCCTTTCCCTGCCTCCCCATCCCCCAGTTTCTCTTCTTTCCTCCTCTTCAGGTTTAAGGAGTTTTCCCTCGCCTGGGCTCCCCTATTTCTACTGTAGCACTTACCACAAACTATATCCAGTCTTTAGCTGGGCAGAATGAATTGCTTACCAGCTTCTAGCTCTGGCATACAGTAGTTGTTCAATAAATATTTGATTAATGAATGAACTCTTTACCAGTCGTATTAGGGTTCAATCATAGTTCAAGAAAGGGACCTTGAAATGCCTTTATTCCTAAAGAAGGAAATACAAAAGTTATTGCAATGATTTTAGATGGGTAGACTTTCACACTTGATAAAAGGCTTGTGTGAGGTTTTGTTTTTCTTCAAGTTAAAGTGATTAAAGTCTACTTTAAAGACCAGTTTAATAGACCTTTTCTCTAGACGATAAAACATTGAATATGCCAGCTTTGATGGAACATTGAAGCGTTAAGAAATTACACTCGCCAAGCAAGTGTTTCCAGAAATGTCACACCTGCTGCTTTTAAAATGTCATTCGAAGCCTCCAGATAAACAAACAACTTGCTCAGAAGAGGTGTGAGAAGTGGGAAGCTGAACTATGATATGAAATTTGCTTACAGAGGGCGAGACCAGCACACACCGGCTTTTAGTTGCCCTGAAATAACACGGGGAGACACCAAAGAAATATATACATTAACAAAACAGATAGTCTAGCGACAGATTTCCGCTGAACATAAAGGAGAAACCTTTCAACACAGAAACTCTACAATGGAATTGACTGCCTTGTGAGGTAGCGAACCTTCTGCCACTTCGAGCGTCGCGTCCCATTCTTTTCAGGCAGTTGCGGAGCGCTGGGCGAAGGGTTGACTCAGGTCGGAAGGGTGCAAGGTGGAAAGAGCTGAGGTGTCCTTTGAATCTCGAAGATACATTCTTTAGACCCTTTTGGGGTTTTTCCGAGCTCTGTAATTCTTCCGATTCTCCGTTCTGAGCGTTAAAGCGCAGCTGGGAAGAGCTGCAACAAAGATGGGAAGGGAGCTCGTAAGGCTACTCAGAAAAAAAGGGGGGTGAGAACATCGGCGGAAAGCCATAAAGAAGAAACTGAGCTAGAGGAGAAGCGGAGCAAGAGCTGAAGAGGAAAGGGGGAGGAGGGAAAGCGCGAGAGGAGTAGCAGCGAAGGAAGCTGGTCCGCGACAGAAGGAAGCGCGCACAGAGGGATTAGGCTGCTTTAAGGACAGCCACGCCCCCTGCCTTGACGCCGCAGCAGGCCCGTCGGCGATTGGCGTCGGGCGGAGGGCGGGATGGGGTTGCTAGGAGCGGAGGGGATCCGGCGAGCCCCGGCTTCCCGGAGCGCGGAGCCGCGGGAGCGGAGCCGGGGTTAGCAGCAGCGCGGCTGGAAGATGGCGAGCAGCTGGGGCTCGCGGCCCCTCTGGCGGCCTGGGCGCCTCGGGTTCCAGTTGTGTCTCCTGCTGCTGCTGTGGAGCCCGGCCCGGGCAGCGCACATCAAGAAGGCGGAGGCGACGACGACGACGACGACGAGCGCGGGCGCCGAAGCGGCCGAGGGCCAGTTCGACCGCTACTACCACGAAGAGGAGCTGGGCTCGGCGCTGAAGGAGGCGGCGGCCGCGGGGCCCCCGGGCCTGACCCGCCTTTTCAGCATCGGCAGCTCGGTAGAGGGCCGGCCTCTGTGGGTGCTGCGTCTCACGGCCGGCCTGGGGCCGCCGTCCCCTGAGGGCGTGGCGGGGCCGGACGCGGCGGGGCCACTCCTGCCTGGCCGGCCGCAGGTGAAGCTAGTGGGCAACATGCACGGCGACGAAACCGTGTCGCGTCAGGTGCTGATCTACCTGGCCCGCGAGCTGGCGGCGGGCTACCGCCGCGGGGACCCTCGCCTCGTCCGTCTGCTCAACACCACCGATGTGTATTTGCTACCCAGCCTCAACCCCGACGGTTTTGAGCGCGCCCGCGAAGGCGACTGCGGCCTCAGTGACAGTACCCCTTCTGGGACCAGTGGCCGCGACAACAGCCGCGGCCACGATCTCAACCGCAGCTTCCCGGACCAGTTCAGCACAGGCGAGCCCCCAGCCCTGGACGACGTGCCCGAGGTGCGCGCCCTCATCGACTGGATCCGCAGGAACAGGTGAGTGTCGTCCTCCCTCTTCTCTCAGTCCACGTGAGTCTGTGTGGCTCGGAGCCGAGGCTGGGTCCGGCACTCAGTAGGCGCTCAAACAATGCTGCAGGCTGAGGGGGTGGAGGTAGTGAGGGGAAGGGCGACACCCCTTAACTGAACAGGGCCCTGGCCGCTTAGCCTGCTGTTAGCGCTAATTGTCCAGAAGCGCTGTCTAGAGGGTGTCATTTGTTCTAGAGGTGTAAGAAGAGCTATTTGACTGGAGGAGAGCTTCCTTTCTGGCATTCTGGTACCTAATCTTACTTAGACCGTAGACTGTCAGCGATGCAAAGAGACCTTAAGAATAACCTAGGTCAGCTGATTAATTGTATAGATAAGCTGTCAGTAATGTTACTACTATAGTCACCTTGGTAAGCTCTTTCCATGCACTGCATTAAAATAGACACCACTGACATCCCTGTTTTGCATATGAGGAAATTGAGGGTCAGACTGGTTAAATAATTTACATAGTCTGGCTGAGAGTAGGCTGATTTCCTAGTCAGTGCTGTTAACAGCCACCGAGGGAGACTGTAGCCTAGAAACGATAAATGACACTCCCTGGGTCTTCCTCTTAGTTATTTGACAAAAACTGGTTCTCTTCCAGTCTTTACCTCTGACTCAGCTAAGGAGCATATGGATATGACTGGAAAACTTGCACTGATCTGGAATCTTCATCTGTGAGCTGCTTCCTTTAGATTCTCTGAAGGGTTCCTGATGCCATTTGTGCATTTTACTAGTGGGCTAGGGTTTAATGGCTAATTGTCACACTTAACACACACACCTTAAGTGTTAAGTAAACTGTTAAGATTTAAGAAATTAAAAATTAGAAGCATGAGGGCCTCAAGAAACTGGTATATAACAAGAGAATATTATATCTGAGGTGTGTTTATGTAGCCAGTTAAACTTTACAAGAATTGTTCCTACTAGCTATACGTGTATGGGTGTAATAATATGGATCATCTGTGTGGAAGAGGTAGCACTTGAACTGAGTCTTGAGAGATGGGTAGGATTTTCAGCAAAAAAAAGTGAAGAATAAAGGAAGAGGGAAGTTACTCCAGATGGAATCATGTCCAAACTGAGCATCATCTCTTCTCTTTTTCAAACAGCTGCTTTGCTAGCATATCCCCTTTTCTGTGCCTTCAAAATGCTTGTGAAGCTAGTTAATCTTTCCATCTTGAAGTGAGGAAGATTTCTGAGAAGCAGATAAGATAAAAGTAATAATGTGGAAAGAAGTTTCTCTGTGGGAGTTGGAATCATTTTAGTCATATATAGCAGGCCTAGAAAATGTGTGGGTATTATGACAATTCCAATCTTTTTAATTTCCACCTTTCACTTTACTCCTCCCTTTATTACTTGTAGATTTTTAATTCCACATACACTTTCCTGGAAAGATTTTTTTACTTTTAAAGAGAATTGTTTCATGACCTCTGAACATTAGCATTAAGAACTAGAACATGAAAGAACATCTTAACTGTCAGCAGGTGTTATGGTCAGTGCTTTTCTGAGATGATATATGTATCAAGCATACTGTTTGCAATGCTTAAATGACATGTTTAAAATGCTCTATTACAACACTTGCAGGGGTATAAATTCTGTGACTGAATTTTTCTCTTCAGTTATTAGTTCTGCTGTGACCAAAAATGAAAATGAACTTTGGGCCTCCCCGGTGGCACAGCAGTTAAGCGCTGCGCTGTGGAGCTGTGGGCAGTGGGTGACGCGAGTTCGACGCCCGGCCGGGGAGAGTCCCACATGGCGGGCAGACCTCTCCTGTCTTGCCCGCTGCTCCCCTCAGCAGTGTATTTCTGATCTGCCTGTTCTGCTCCCTGCTCTGGCTCTGGTGAACCCTCTCGCCACCCCATGCCTCTGGCCTGTACCCCAGCTTGTATGTATAAATAAAAAATAAATCTTTGAAAAAAAAAAGAAAAAGAAAATGAACTTTGTTTTGGGACAGGTCATCTTAGGCTATCCTAAAAGCTTGAAAGTTTAGATTAAGCTAATCTAAATTAGCTTTTTCAAATTACCAGTATTTAATGATTATAAATTAATTCAACAAGGAGAGCTTGTGAGGATTTTGAAAGCTGATTGTGTATCAATTGGTATTACATAGTAAGTCATTTTGTTTTGTGGCTATGGAAGACACTAATCATATTCAATCATTTTATAAACGTAACTCTAATTAGGAGGGTACGTAGCTAACTATATAGGATGAAAGTATATCCATCCTCCCTTCATCTTCAAAAATTAACTCAATGTATATTTTAAATGATTAATCGATAACAAAAGATAACTGATAGGTGAATGCAATTGAAAGCATAAGCACACACAATTTGAGACTGATGACTCAATAGTTAGCTTTACATAGGGAATTTGAAAAATGCAAATATTAGTCTATATGAGAAAATTACCTTTACAGTATATTTTATGAAATAAAATCATTTTTATTGAACTGAATAATTGAATAAGAAATTGAATAATTCTTAATATCCTATTCACTCAGTTATGTAAGAAATAGATTTTATTTTGCATATATAGATGTTTAAGATTTATATCCTCGGGCTTAGAAAATAAGTTTATTTTCTTTGTTTCACTTTACATTTCATACAGTAGGTGTTTTTTTCCTATTGATAATTGAGGTGTGTACTTACGAAAATAACCAGATTTTAAATTCCTTCATTAAAATAAAGATTTTATAGTTTATTTGACCTCCATATTTTGGACTTATTTAGTTAAATATATCTGCTTAGACTTTAATAGGAGATTAATACATAAATACTTTCTTTGGTATGTTTGTGAAAAGCATTATATTGTTGAAGGTGGGTACAGATTATTTGGGGGGGCATGTGTGTGTATCAACAATTACCTGAATCTTTAGAATTTTGTTTGTGAGACATCAGGTTCTCTTAAGTTTTTATTTATATGGTTATCAGGAGAGCATAACAAAGTTAACTTAGAGGCTGACTTTATAAAATTTATAGACCCTTATTTATAACATTTTAATATACTTAATAGCAATTTTAAATCTTATGCAAGGGATGATAAATATATGATACTGAATTCATGTATGAGAAACACTTAAGAGAATTGATTTGAATGGAAACCACAAAATATCTTTCAAATAAAATTGGCTTGATAGACAAAGTTGGTTTGACAAAGACAGAAAGCAGTAATCTTTTTTTTTAAGATTTATTTATTTACACATGCAAGCTGGGGTACAGGCCAGAGGCGTGGTTCGGCGAGAGGGTTCACCAGAGACAGAGCGGGGAGCAGAGCAGGCAGATCAGAAGTACACTGCTGGGGGGAGCAGTGGGAGGCAGGAAAGGTCTGCTGCGCCATGTTGGATTCTCCCCGGCTGGGCATTGAACTCCCATCGCGCACGCTGCCGACAGCTCCACAGCGCAGCGCTCAACCGCTGCACCACCAGGGAGGCCCCCAGAAAACAGTAATCTTATAGACACTTTCAAAGGTGTCACTTTCTCTTGAAATTCTTATTATTTAGGTGGCATTTGTAGTTCTAAGTAATTAGTTGAATTTTATCACTCAAGTAAATTTCAAATAATTCATTCTTTTGGAAGTGGTCAGTTAGGCCATTTTAATTCTGAGGCATGTTGCGAGAACTGTCCAACAAAGTGAAAAACAGCATTTAGTAGATACCTTGGATTTTAAAGTTTAAATTAAAAATAAGTAAATACAGTAGCATGTGTCACATATTTGGAATAGTCATCTTGCTTGCTAGCATAAGAATGCCCTGAGGGCATGTGTGTGTGTGTGTGTGTGTGTGTGTGTGTTTTCAGTGATGTGGCCCCTCGTGCCTAGAATCTTTAACTCAAGTGCATTTGTTGCTGAATGCATTGCCTGAACTGGTCAGCCTTCCTGTAATTTTCCCAAAGTCAGTGGAGGGAAATAAATTACCTTGGGTATACAAACCAGAAAGTAAATTATTAATAACTTAGCTACAGGGGAGAAATGTTATGGTGGAGTTAGCATGTTAGAATATATAGATTTTGTTCTGTATCATTCTGTCATGGGGCTGGAGTGGAAGTAGGGAGTGAAATGATAGTCCTCAAGGCAGTGATTCCCTGACTAGGATGCTGGATCTCACCAAAGGAACAAACATTTGTTGAGTAGGTATCATAATGCAGTCTGTATGCGTTATTATCTTATTTAATTCTCAAAACAAACCTGGGGATCTGGTAACATTAATCCCAATTTTAGAGTTGAGAGAGAAACTAGGTTTCAGTGCTTTCCAGGTAGTAACTACTTCTGATCAAGTTATATTACTGGCGACCTATAGGTCTGGGAGACCAAATGTTCTTAGCCATATTTGCTTGGCTCCAAAACTAGTGCTGTTGCTCCTATGCCAATAGCATTCTCTGGTGTCTGGAAGACTGCTAATTATAATTATATTAGTTTTTAACTAGTCTCTTTTCAATAGTCTAGTATTTAATCACCATTATTATTAGCCAAGTTCTGTCTTTTGATGAACAGAATCTGTGTTAAAAGTAATTTTCATTGTTTGATCTCCTCTGGGATGGTACTGATCATACTTAAAATAATCTTTCAAATTAGACACACCATATGTTTAATTTTCTTTCAAGCATATAGAAAGAAATGTTATATATCAACCCCCTTTAGAATTTGTCAGTTCATTTCAACCACAAAAAGACAGAAAGTAGTAGGAAAATCTAATTTAGAGTGCAAAGAGAAAAGTGTTTAATCTTTATTCATAGTAGTGAATAGTTTGAACTGTTACATGAGGGAAACGATTTATAAACAGAACTTAACTGTGTTTTTGCCTTTAGTTTTCACCATAAAATTTATGTCTATAAATTTAACCAAACTGTAAATTGATTCCCTGCTTTTATAGGAATAACCCTATCTTCATCAATTTTTTTTAATGACTCAGTTGGAAATCTTGGTCCTAGAAAGAGTCCTACTTGTAGTGATGCAAGGGAGGACTAGTCTTTTTGTACTGTATTGTTTTTCTCTCAAAGCAGTTTATTGCATTAGGTCCCCCTCTTACTTCCCCAAATATGCTCAACTGTGGCTTCTCTCTTGAAAATATAAGTGTAGTGTATTGGAAACTTGTTTGAGGCAAAATACATCCTATTTTAAATTAGATTCCCTGTCTTAAAAAATTTGGGACAGTAAATATGAAAGCTATTTACCTTACTCATATAGTCAACAAATAGGTATCTATACAAGACACTATAAACTTTGCATGTTATGAAATACAAGTATTAGGTTGAACTATATAAAATAGTCATTTTGTAAGTCAAAAAATGGCTGAATATTGGAAAGTTCATATTGTCTAACCTAATACATGAATTTGGAATTCTGTGAATAAGATTGACTTGATATGTAAAAATTTATATTGGATTCTTCAGCTACTTTTTCACTGATGGAAAATTTCTTAAAGTTATTTGAGGTTAACTTGAATTATAAAAATGGTTTGACTGAAATTTGTTAAATTTACAATGCTTTCTTTGATTTTCTTTTGTTGTTGATCTTTTTATAACCAAGAGAGTTATAACTGAGTTCATTAATGAAAGATGTTATAAAATTTTTTTAATAGTGTCTATTTATTTTTTTTTAAAGATTTATTTACTTATGCATACAAGCTAGGGTACAGTCCAGAGGTGTGGGGCGGCAAGAGGGCTCACCAGAGACGGAGTGGGGAGCAGAACAGGCAGATCAATGGAAATACACTGCTGAGGGGAGCAGTGGGCGAGGCAGAAGAGGTCTGCCTCACCATGTGGGAATCTCCCCGGCCGGGCACTGAACTCTCTTCACCACTGCCGACAGCTCCACAGCACAGCACTTAACCACTGGCCCAACATGTTATAGAATTTTTAAGTACATGGTGTTTTCTAAGCTTTTTAAAAGTGATATGTAATTTGCTTGTGTTTTCACAGGTTTGTTCTTTCTGGAAATCTGCATGGTGGCTCAGTGGTAGCAAGCTATCCTTTCGATGATTCTCCAGAACATCAGACCACTGGAATCTATAGTAAAACCTCAGATGATGAAGTTTTTAAATATTTGGCGAGAGCCTATGCTTCAAACCACCCCATAATGAAAACCGGTGTGCCCCGTTGCCCAGGAGATGAAGATGAGACTTTCAAAGATGGGATCACGAATGGTGCACATTGGTATGATGTGGAAGGTATGTAAAGCAGAGAATTCTGTGTTTCTCCTTGTTGATTTTTAGCTTTAATTTTGTTTCTGACTGGAAAATGGGAGTTTTGAGGAATTTTAATTTTTAAGAATCTTTATTTTGAAAATTTCAAACCCACGGCAAAATTTAAAGAAAATATACAAAACACATCACATCCTTCATGTAAATTTACCATTATCTTACTCCAAATGGATGTAAATTTACCATTATCTTACTTCAAATGCATGTACACACATGCTCTTTCTCTCTCCCTCAAAGCTGCCAAAAGTAAATTGTAGTCTTAATGACACTTCACCTGTAAGCAGTTCAACATTTATTTCCCAAGTATAGGGACATTTTTGTACCATAACTTTTGTCACGTACTATAACTACTACTGAGAAATCAATAATAATTCACTACTATCTCACATGCTGTCCATAACTCAAATTAACTCTTATCCCAAAAATCTCCTTTATAGCTCCTTTTCCTCCAAATCAGATACATTCAAAGTTTAAGCACTACATCTGGGTCTTGTGCTTTTTCAGTTTCTCCAGTCTACAGCAGTCATAATCATTACTTTTTTTTTTTAATGATGGTGAATCCTTTGAAGACTTACCATCGGTTGAGCTGTTCAACAGAACAATCCATATTCTAGATTTGCCGCTTTCTTTATGATAAGATTCAGGTCATATTTTCCAGCAAAATCATGTATAGACCACATCACATCAGGATACACATAATGTCAGGCTGCAAGTGACCAAGTTGCATGGCTTAGCTAATGTGATAACCATAGTTCTCTCCATTTTATATATAAAGGTGCTTTTCCTTTTGGATTTTAATCTTTGGGGTGATCATGGAATGCTGGTTTTTGTGTGTGTGTGATACATATATATCTACATATTTTATAAAATATAACCATTTTAAGTGTAGAACTAAACATTCATTACATAACGTTGTACAACTGTATCACTACTACCTATTTACAAAACTTTTTCACCACCCCAAACAGAAACTCTATAGCCATTAAGCAATGGCTCACATTCTTTTCTGTCCCCTAGTTCCTGGAATCTAATCTACTTTCTATCTCTGTGAATTTGCCTATTCTAGATATTTCATATCATTGGAATCATTTGTAGTTTTTATCAGAACTTCAGTTCCTGTCACGGCTAAGAAATAGTCCAATGTATGTATATACTGTATTCTGTTTATCCACTCATTTGTTGATGGGCACTGAGTTGTTTCCATCTTTAGGCTATTGTGAGTAATGCTGCTCTGAACATTATTATACAAGTACTGCTGGAGTATTGTTTTCAAATCTCTTGGATGTATACTCAGGAGTAGAATTGCTGGTTCACATAATTCCCTAACTTTTGAGGAACCACTAAATCGCTTACCACAGTGGCTGTACCATTTTACATTCCCATCAGCAGTATATAAGGGTTCCAATTTCCCATGGAATGCTCTTTTTAAAATAATTTTTAATGTAAGCTTGAATTATTTACCTTTTCTTTGAAATGTTATAAAAACTGCTCTTAAACTTTTTAAACTTTTGATAGCTGTTAAACAATAACTTCTTTGTTTTTATGCATAGGCTTAGATATTTAAGAGTAAACAAAAGGAACCAGTCAATCCATTTAGATGTCATCAGTATGACTTTTTCTCTTATAACCACGGTGAAATGCCTTAGGTCTTCCTTATCATTTTATTGTCAGTCAGTCATAAAGTGTCTTATGACATTTCTCTTAATTTGTCTTTATTAAGCCTTTGCACTCCAAACCATTCTGGACATTGGCTACCAGCTACTCGAAGCTACTTTGCGGCGGAAACGTGCATTTACAGACCCTCGTATTATTTAGTATAATTTTGGAACCAAGTAACGTATTATAATGATATTGAACTTACATGAATTGTGTGACATCGAGGAATGTATATTTGCAAAAAAAACAATATTTTATTGTTTATGATTTTGTACAGTATGATAAGTTTTGTAACACTCCCCAATATGCATTGCAGGCTGATTAGTGCACGTTCTCGTCCGACACAAAACCCGCTGACATTTCTTGTATATATCTTAGTAATTTTACGATATTTTGATTTAATTTCTTGTGCCATTTCAAGATAAAACTTCAGGGAAACATGCATGTTTCAAAAAGTTGCGTTGAAATAACTCAATTCCCCGTAATCACTAATAAACTGCAATGTCCCCTGAGAGGGGACATCCGAGTGATATGCTAGAATTCCGATGTCCTCTGAGAGGGGACAGCAGAGTGCAAAGGGATAAACTGCAATGTCCCCTGAGAGGGAACATCCGAGTGATATGCTAGAATTCCGATGTCCCCTGAGAGGGGACAGCGGAGTGCAAAGGGTTAAAGTCGCTAACTTACTCTTGACTATTCGGTCAAGAAGTGCGTGCCAAATTGGGCCCTAAATTTGAGACCTTGATACCTTAGAGTGATTCCTCTATTGTTTCTTGTATATAACAAGCATCCACAAGAGGTTTAAAGTATTCAGAAGCCAAACTTTCTGCCCTTAGAGAGGTGATTAGAGGTGATTTGAAAATCATTTAACTTTTTTTTTATCATACTTATCTGCATTAAATCAGATTTATTTATTTATTTTATGTCGAAGGACTGGAATGTAGGCCAGAGGTGTGGGAGTGAGAGGATTCCCCAGAGACAGAGTGGGGAGCAGAACAAGCAGATCCACTGAAATACTCTGCTGCGGGTCACAGGGGGCGAGACAGGAGAGGTCTGCTGCACCCTATGTGGGTTAGCTCCCTGGCCAGGGATCAAACCCAGACTGTAGAGGTGACAGAACTGAGACTTAACCTCCAGGCCTCTAGGGAGGCCAATAAGGGACTTAAAAAAAACAGGGGACATACTTTTAATGTTTATTTCCATTTCAGTCTTCAGCAAATATATTTAATAAAAGCTGACTTCATGAACTAGTGGTTTTGTGATATAGTAAGTTGCTTTACTAACTTAAGATTAAAATAATGGGTTAAAGATAATTTATTTTTCTATTTTGGAGAAAGTTGTAAAAATTAGAAGGTAATTTCTAATTGACATTTGATTAAGGAAGGTAAATCTTTGTTGTACTATTTTAAGAGATAAGTGTGCTGCCTTCACAGGAACTAAGATTATTTGTTTAAACCAGATACTAGGTTTTTCTGATTATTTGAACATGTCAGGAAGCTAAATTTTGCTACTACCATTTTTATTGCTTTTATAAGCATCAACTTTTCTTCTATTTTAGTTAAATGATCACATGTATTTTATGTTATTTCTATCACAACCAGCTTATGTCTCTTCCTACCTTATCAGTGTTAAACACTTTCCACAGGGCAAATCTACTTTGTTTATGTAGACTGCAGTGAGTAAGATGTTGTGAAACCTTGTGACTCGGGATATATTCAGACCCGGATGTCCTGGAGTAATTTAACTGATACTTTATATGATGTAATTTGACATTATAGTTCCAAGAAATACAGGCTTTTAGATCTGAAAGTGAATATATTGATTTAGTCTAACTCTTTTGCTTTATGAGAAATGAAGGTCCAAGAGAGGAAATAGTTTGTGCAGTATCATTTATTCACTTAACAAATATTTACTAAGCACCTGCCATGTCCTATAGTATGTGGGTATGCTATGGGAGCAAAATAGAAACGATTCCTGCTAACAGAGATCAGACAACAGTACATTAATGTGGAATGTGGGGTGATCTGGCCCTCACCACCTTCACCTTCATTGCCTATATGGCAATGTGGGTGGGCCTTACTGTTCTCAACATGTCTCTCAAAACTGCAAGATCCCTCTAGGGAATGACTAACCTAATAAATCTGTGAATAGTCACATTCCTTTGCTCAAGTCTTATTGTAAGAGCTTAAGCGGACCTTATTCATGGAACAAACCTTCTATTTGTTTTTAACCACAGTGTAATTAATGAATTATGTGTCTTTTATCTACCATTCCTTTTTTATTTCATAGTTTTGAAAATATTATAAAAATCATCTGATGGTTTACTTATTTATTTTTATACATATTTTACATCAGTGTTCATTTTTGTACAATATATTCTTTCTTTTCCCAGGTGTAGTCTCCCTAGAATTTCCACCACCGGTTCACACATACACTGTTACCATAGTCCCTTGTGCTCTTCCCGCCCTCATTTTAACTCCTCTCCCTCCCTTGCAGAATGTCTCTGATTTATAGTTGTCAGTTTATTTTTGTTTTACTTTGTTGTGGTTTTTTTTGTTGTTATATTGTTTTTTTCCCTGATCTCTTATTGGTTTCCCTATATTACTCCTATAAGTAAGACCATCAATATTTTTCTTTCTCCTTCTGACTTATTACACTGAGCATAATTCCTTCTAGTTCCATCCATGTTGCTACAAATGGCATTAGCTTATCTTTTGATTGCTGAATAGTATTCCATTGTGTATATATACCACATCTTCTTGATCCAGTCATCTATTTTTGGGCATTTGTGTTGTTTCCAAGTCTTACCTATTATAAATAGTGCTGTAATAACCATAAGGGTACAGATATCCTTTTGATTTAAAGTTTTTATGTCCTTTGAGTAGATCCCTAGGAGTGGAATTGCTGGGTCCTATGGTAGCTCCATTTTTAGTAGTCTGAGGACCCTCCACACAGCTTTCCATAGCGGTTGGACCAGTTTGCATTCCCACCTGTAGGGTAGGAGAGTTCCTTTTTCACCACATCCTCGCTAACATTTGTTGTTGCTAGTTTTTTTAATATGTGCCATTTTCATTGGTGTAAGGTAGTAAGTATCTCATTGTGGTTTTGATTTGCATTTCCCTGATTATGAGGGACGTTGAACATTTTTTCATATACCTTTTGGCCATTTGCATTTCCTCTTTGGAGAAGTGTCTTTTAAGTTCTTCTGCCCACTTTTTGACTGGATTGTTTACTTTGTTTTTGTTGAATCCTATCAGTTCTTTGTATATCTTTGTGATCAGTCTGTATCAGTTGTGTAAAGTGTAAAAGTTTTCTCCCAGTCAGTAGGGTGTCTCTGTTTTTCATTTGATAGTTTACTATGTTTTATTCCCAAGCAAACTTAATGAAACTTTAAGACCTTTAAAAATTGCCTTCTTTCAACTTGTTAACATTTCTAACGGGGTAATTAATCCCATATTACTTATAATTGGAATTATATGATCAAAGATCACAATTTTGTGTAACTTTTAGAAATTTTCTTGGGCAGAAAATTGCTGTACTTTATTTCCTGCATCTAGAGGAATTCTAGAAGGCAGTATAGTATAGTGGCTAAGAATAGAGCTTTGGAATTCTGCTACCTTGTGTTTGAATTCCAGCGCATGTGTGCACACGCTCGCTCACTCTCGCGCGCTCGCGCTCTCTCTCTCTCAATCTCTCTCTCTCTCTCTCTCTCTCTCTCTCTCTCACACACACACACACACACACACACACATGCTTGAAATCTCAGTACTGAAACCTATGTATGCTGTATTATTTTCCTATGAGTATTATGTAACTGAGACTGTGTAAAGTGAAACCACAGATCAAGAGGAACTACTTATGTAGGCTTTTTCTTTTATCTTGTTTTCCGATGAGGAACATGGAATTTATTTCCGATGAGGTACATGGAATTTATTTCCAATGAGGACTAAGCTACAAAAATTTATCTCAGATGGCCTACTTTTACATTGCCTTCCATATCAGATGAATGAGTATTGAGGTGGGAAATTGGTCAGAAATATAGTTATCAGGTCTTTGTGTTGCTGATGGGGGTCTATGCAATCTATGACAGTTGTCATAAGGCTATATTTATGTCCTTTTAAGGCACTGCTAACTTGGAACTGAGTCTTTCTCCTCGGTCCCTTTTATGCTATGGGTAGACAGGTATGAAATGTGACCAGAGAGTGTATAATGAAATTTATTCCATTTTTTTGTTTGTTTGTTTGCTTTTGTGACTATAAACTCCTTTGATCATATCAGCAACCATTCTGTGTATAAGTGGACATCAGACTTAGCCTCACTAATATGCTCTTAAAATTGAAGTCTATTTGGCTTGAAGTGGATAGCTGACAGAAAGTGAAGAGCATAGGGAAAATAATTGCCAAATTGTTTTGAACAGTGTAAGAGGATAGATTTGGTGAAAAAATGGATAAAGCTTATTCTTATAGAACATTTTCTGTGCCATTAAACAGAGTATTTGGGTTAAGTCATATGACACCAGAACTTTGGAAATCTATTGAATACAAAAAAGAATCAAATGGAAAGTGTAGAGCTGAAAAAATATACTATTTGACATTAACAGGCAAATCCAGAAATACAGCAAAAGATTTTAGAGATACCTTTCTCAGCACTTTTTAGATCATGAAGACAAAGATCAGTAGGGACACAGTGGACTTAAATAAATAAACCACCACTCTGACGTAATGAACATGTACAGAACACTATCCTCATAGGTAATATTCCTACAGAGTGCATTTACTAATCTGAATTGATGATAATTTATCAGTTGTCAGATTTATGGAAGATGTGTCTAGTTCTATGTGTCACTTTGTTCTTATTTTTATTGATTTACTTTTATTGACGTAACATTGGTTTACAATACTGTATATGTTTTAGGAATATAGACTCATACCTTTTCAAATGTGTTACCATACCATGCTTCCTGCCGGAGTACCAATACCCCTTCACCACTGTCCATTAGACCCTCCTCTATTCTTTGCTGTCACTCTTCTTCTACCCCTCTGTAACCTCAGTTCTGCTATAAGAATCCCAAGGGTTTGTTTTGGTTTGGGTTTGCTTGTTCTTTTGTTTCTCAATATTTCTTTTTTTTTTAAGTTTTATTTATTTATGCATACAAGCTGGGGTGCAGGCCAGAGGTGTGCGGCAGTCAGAGGGTTCACCAGAGACAGAGTGGGAAGCAGAACAGGTAGATCCACTGAAATGTACTACTGAGGGGGGACAGCTGGCGAGGCAGGAGACGTCTGCTGTGCCATATGGGAATCTCCCCAGCCAGGCACTGAGCTCGCGCCACAGCTGCCGACAGCTGCACAGAGCTGCTTAGCCTGTTGCGCCACCAGGGAGGTCCCTGTTTCTCAATTTTTCACATGACTGAAATCATCTAGTTTTTGTCTTTCTCCATATGTCTTATTTCACTAGCATATTCCCTACAAGTTCCATTTCTGTTGTCACAAATGGCAGGATTTCATCTTTTTTATAGCTGCATAGTATTCCATTGTGTATATTTACTACATCTTCTTTATCCAGTCATTTATCATTGGGCACTTAAATTATTTCCATATCTTGGCTATTATATCCAGTCTTACAGTGAATATAATAGTACATATCTTTTTGAATTAGTGCTTTTTATTTTTCAGACAGATACCTAGGAGTGGAATTGCTGTAGAGTATTTAGACCTATTTTAAATATTTTGAGAAACCTCCATGCTGTTTTCATAGAGCTAGACCAGTTTACATTCCCAATAAAAATGGAGGGTTCCTTTTTCCCCACACCTTTGCCATGTGTTACTTTATTTAAAAAAATACATATTAAAAATAAAATAGCAAAAGCACAGTAACTTAAAGAATTCCTATATTAAAGCTTGTTTCACATTATGATAAGATCAAGTCTAAACTTAGAATGCTATTGAGCTTCCTACCTTGTGACTCAAGTCTCCATTTCTAAACTACTCTCCTATCTTCTCTCCTGCCGCTGAATTACTTGTTTTTTCTCAAAAAATGAGAATCTTCACATGTTGGATTATTCTCCAATTCAGCTGTAATCTCCTCTGAAACATCTCCTGTAGTAATTGTCACTGTCACTCTCCTTCCTTTCTAGAATTTTTTGTTTATGCCATCATATAGTGCTTTTCTATTTATGTTGTGTGTAGTTTTTGTGTCTCCTGCTTATGTGACTTCTTTAATAATAAGTATAGTGTACTGTTAATTTATTCTGGAGTTATCGTTATGCAGAATGCATTGGCAGGGGAAGAGTCCTAGAGGAAAAGAGACTAAGGAGGTTTTTCTGTCAATAAGAATGAGGTCTTTTTATTCCCCCAAGATACATCCTAGAGCTTCCTAGAGGAATGGATGATGTTGTAGAAAGTAGAAGGAAGTATGAAATATATAAGAAACAACGCAAGAAGAATTGCAGAATTGACCTTTCAGTTAGATGGCAGAACAGGTTGTCACAGGGAGGAAGGACTCAAAGATAAAATTTTGAAGTTTTGAATGTGGATAAGACTGATAATGTTAGTGGTAAAAACCAATTGGAGGAATGTGTATGTGAAAATTGGAGGTGTTACTTAATGTATTAGTCACAAATTCTAATGGGCAGTTGGAAAATAGGCTCTGGAGCTTGGGAGGGAGGTAAAGATGATAAGGAGATTTGGAAGTTATGAGATATTTGGAAAACATATGGTAATGTACATTGTTTTGAAAATTAAATTGATACTGTTTACTGGAATAATTTAATTGCCTGGAGGCCAGAAATGCAACAGTTGAACAAGAACTCACACACACACACACCTCCTCATGTAACAGGTGAGTGCTTTTTCACCTCCAAAATAAATGTCTTTGACATTTTGTTCTGGGATGTTTAAGGAATGCTGACAATTTAGATACTGATTCTCAGTCTGTTTTAAGAACACTATTGACAATCAAAGATGTATTAGTAAAGTGCTTTTGATCTTTTCTGATTTTGTATAAAAGTTGACTGGATCTCTTCCCTTCCTTATTTAATCTGGGTGCTGCCTTGTTTAAAAGTAAAGCCAAAAGGTAAAACAATATTTGATATTTGCTTCTACTTGAGTCACAAGTTTGCTTTAGTAAACTGAAATATAGCCTGTTATAAAATCTGACCTTTAGGAGCAATGTAGTTGTGTATTTTGTAATATGATAATAGACTAACATAAAGAACAAAACACCAAATACAGTTTTATGATTTGGCCCCTAAATCTTCAGATCCAATATCTAAATTAAGTGTGCATTTTCTCTTCTTTTTTTCTATTTTACACAGGTGGTAGGGAATGGAAAAGCAGTTTTTTTAAAAAAGTAATTCAAAGAGCTGTGTGAGAGATGGTGTTGAGCAACCTAGACAAAAATGAAAACAGATGCAGGACTGTGTAATTTAATTTAACTATGTAGAATCATGTCATTAGCAAATATATATTAAGTGGGAGTGGTGAAGGAAATAGATTTTCATAAGATAAGTTACTCAGAATACAAACACCAAGTTCAGTGAAGATTCTGTCAAAGTGAATTTGAATTTAAAGTTTATGAAAATGGGGAATTTTTTTCAAGAAGAGACTTTTTTCCATTCATTAACCCAGATGTTTCACCTAAAATGTTTTGTGAATATAATGCTCATTAGCTTTAAGGAATACAAAATTGTCACTTAATAATTCATTTATTATAAATTGGCCTCAGAAATCAAAGCTTATTCTTTTGAAACAGTTTTATTAAACAGTAGCAAATTTAAATTTAGAGTGGAAATTGTCAGTCTATATCCCCACACTCTAAAATAATTTTCTTATTAAAAAATAGATGGCAGTTTTTTTCTAAGAAAGATTTATAGGGTCCTTGTATAATTCATGTTGATGTCTTATAGTTGGTCTACTGAGGAAAAGTCAGAAAAAACTTGCTGTGTTTAAGACTAGAGCCATCCACACATGTGGAAGAAAAAGCCAGCAGCAAGTAAAAAGGGCTGGCCAGCTAGATTCGGGGACAGACAGCCATATGTAGCATAACCAGGTGTTGGGACCTGAGGGCAAACCTGGGGAAAGAAGCTGGTCCTACACAAGAAGCTGGTCACCTACACATGTTGGGGAGTCCACCTGGGCAGTCCACTGAAAAGGATACCAGAGAGCCACAGGATTTGGCATTATCTACTACCAAAAAGTCAAGAGCCAGAGTGAGGGAGTAGCATGAGAGGCTACTAACTGAAGCTGCAGGAACTGCACCCGTGCAAGCCATGCAAAGAGTGAAGCTTGTCAGTGCAGGTCACAGGAAGAAGAAACTGGCCCCATTTGTTCCAACTCTTAACCTCCTTGGCTGCTCTGCTCCTCTCCCTTCCCATAACCCCTTAGCTCAGGACATCAGGAGGTAGAGGTTTGGCCCCTCATTCTAGGGAGAATTGCAGGGGACATCAGGGAATCTGGGAGACCTAGCCAAGCAGCAGGAACAGTTTCAAATAGTTGATTCTACGAATCAAATTACTATGGTATTTTTATTTATTTGGATAATCTAAAATAATAATATAAAAGTTTTATTTAAAATATAAAAATTTATATTATGGAGGTGATACATTGTTTGCAACTATTTAAACTTAAGATGAAAACTTTCAGATACCAACTTAAAAAAAGTATGGTCTTGCATAATTTTTCAAAATTATTTTACTGTAATAAAATTTGAAAATCATTTGTTTAGCTAGTCCCCTGAAAGATTAATGGGTAACAGAGTATTGCTTATTTTTGATTGTTAATAAGTTGGATAAAGAACAGATTCTTTACACTATTAGTAAAGTGCTTTTCTTGCTTTGAGGTATGCCTATAGTGAATACTTCAGTCCCCAAATTAAATTTTTCTTTGACTGACTACTGTTTGGAAAGCTGACATTTCATCATTTAGACTACGTTGAATCACTTGACATAATCAACTTAAAAAAAAAAGCTGTATTAACTGAATCTGGCAGTAACTTGCAGTTGTTAGGAGCATCAGGCCTACCTACTGATCAATGAACTCTAGCTTTGTGAAAGTAGGTTTTTTGTTGAAAAATCAAGACAGCAGATCCGAACCAGCTACTTAGCTAAGATTACTTATTATACAGTCATTGACATTTAGTACTAGAAAAACAAATTTTAACACAGATGGCAAGTAATGACTATTTGTGGCATCTCATAAAACATTCTTAAATTATTCATAACTCAATTAATAGCCCCATTTGTCTCCAGTTTTTTAGATAATTTAAAAAATAAATTCTAAACTAAACTTGAAGCTGGTAAATGAAGACTTTTTGATATTATTAAGTTAGATAGCTTTATTATTTTTGTCTTGCCAAATCAGTGTTACTCCTCTGACATTGATGCCTATGAGTTTAGGAAGAGATAGATTAAGGTATATATTGTAACTCACTGCTTGCCTTCTAGGAATAGTTATTACAGACTTAGAGAAAATGTGTTTCACTTTTATGAGATTTTCCTGAGAGAAGGGTGTTTTGTAGATAGCTTACTGTTACTGATTTCTGTACAATTCCATCATGTCAAAGATTGTACTTTGTATGATTTCAGTTCTTTTAAAGTTATGTTTGTTTTGTAAACCAGCATATGGTCTGTCTTGGTGAATGTTTCATGTGTACTTGAAAAGATTGTGTATTCTGCTGTTGTTGGGTGGGATGTACTAACATTTAATTAATTTTCTCTGTGCTGCATTTCACACTCTGAAGCTAATATTGATTCTATAAAGATGTGGCACAGTTAGGTACACTGTTCATTGTAAATTTGCTCCAATCTGTAGAAACTACAAAAGAAGTTTTACCTCTATGAGTTTTGGATTGTTCATAGAGTTGTATGTTAAAAAAAAAAACAACAACACTGCAATGTTTGATCTTTTGTACTAGAGGCCACTGAACGTAGTTTCTTTTCTTGGAATTAGGTTGGTTTTTTTTTTAAAGACTGCTGACCTTCCTTCACATCCCCTGCTTGAGGAATAATTAGTATGTTTTCATTGACTGGAGCTGTCTGGTTACAGTTCTTTTTAAAGCTGTATCTAAGAAGCTGAGTCGATAACCCTCTAAAACACTACTATAACCTCATTTTCTTGTTGCTCTTAGCTAGTATTTCATAAGTTTCTATGAAGAAAGACAATTAAGGGAAGGTAAAAGAATGCTATAACTCAGGCCTGGTGATTACAGTGTTTTAAGTAGTCTACTTCACTGCCTTAATCTAGTATAACTAATGTGTGAATTGGCCATGTTTGTAATTTAGCACAGCTATTAAGCTTTACATATGCAAAAGATTTAGATACACTCACATTTGCATTGTTACTTTTATGTGTTCTGTGTTACTTGATTGCCAAGATTCTATAATTGTTGTAGAGTGTCTTATACAAAACAACCATTATACTCTGACCAATATAGTAGTAAAAATTGGAAAATTTTAATAAATGCTATGTATGATGAATAGCATGTACAATATGTGTCCACCTGTATACATACAAGTCAGTGGTGATCATAGGTCAACAACAACTAAAGGTGACTTATGTCACCTTACTGAGTGAATATGATAAGGTAGGGATATAACAACCAGCATCTAACCAGTTTCCTGCCATGCCTAAAATGAGTATCATGATGCTAGAAGGTAAAAGAAAGCCAAAAAATGAATATACAGGTGGGTATAAACTTGTATATATTGTAGCAAAAAAAGTTTTTTTGACATCTCCACATGGATCTTCAGTGAACATCTCAAATTTAATGCATTAAAAACAGAAGTCTTAATTTGCCACTGTCCCAATCTATTTACTTCCATCCCTTCAACAAATATCTGCTGAAGACTACTATGTGCCAGGTACTGTTCTAGTGCTTAGAAGATCCACCAGTGGGCATAATAAATGTCTCTACCCTCATGTTGCTTATAATTTAGGATGGAAAAGCATGGGGGTAAATAATAGTTGCTAAGTGCTATAGAAAAAGGTAGGAGGAATTGCAAGTGCTGGTGGGATGGGCTTCAGATAGTGATGGGGAGAAGTAGCAACTTCAAATAAGGTTAGGGTGAATTCATTTTCAAGCTGAAATTGTAGCAAAGAGCTGAAAGAGAGGGTGTTAGTCAAGTAGGGATAACTGGAAGAAGAACATTCCAAGTATGGGAGCAGGTCAAGCAAAGACCCAAAGTCAAAAGAGAGCTGATCTATACAGTGAGTTGCAAGGGGAGCAGTGTGGCTAGTGATGGGGAGAATATGAAAGGAGGTTAAAGAAGAAGATGGACAAAGAAGTAGGACCTTAGATCACTGTGAAGACTTTGGCTGAGTGAAATAGGGAGTCACTGTATGGAGAAAAGACATCTGACTTGCACTCTGGCATCTCTGTTGAGAGAAAAAACAGAAAGGCAAGGGCAGGAACAAGGAGCCTATTAAGAGTGATTGCAGAAATCCAGGCCGAGAAAGAATGGTGGCTTGTAACAGGGCAGAAGCAGTGGAGGTGAGGAGAAATCTTTGGAATCTGGATTTATTTTGAGATTAGGGCTAGCATGATTTCCTGATACTCTGGATGTGGAATGTGATTCCAAGACTTTTGGCATAACTAACTAAAAGGATGGAAGTTCCATTAACCAAAGTTGGAGGGTCTGCATTTGGAGCAGTTTGGGGGAAGATGAGGCTATATTAAGTTTCCACTTGATCTTAGCCAAAAGGCCGAGAAGCAATGGGATATGTTACGTTTTTAATATCCAGTTAGACATACTGAATAGGCCATTGGATGTACAAGTCTGAAATTTAGGAAAGAGGTCAGGCAGCATTATCAGCCTGTAGATAATATTTAAAACCATGGGGCTCTATGATGCACCAAGGGAATAAGTAAAAAAAAGCGGACCAAAGACAGCAGTAGACATGCCATATATAGTTTCCTTTCTTCTTCATCTCCTCGGTTAATCACACTACTAGCGCCATAGTTTCTCAGATCAAATCTAGACATCATCCTTGATTCTTTATAAACAAATCCTTTCTACATACTGATTCATCCACTTCATCTTCATTCCCCCTCAGTCTAATCTAAGCCATCATTTGTTCCTAATTCCTCTCCCTGCTTCCCTTCTTGCCACCTCCCACAGTCATTTTTCACCCAGTGATCAGAATGATCTTTTTGAAAGGCAATTCATATCAATCACACCTTTGCTCAAAACTTGCCAGTGATCTGTACAGCAAAGGAAACAGCTGGTTGAAAAGGCAACCAAGTTGCAAACTGTATATCTGAACTATATTTAGAATATATTAAGAACTGCTACAACTCAAAAGAAAAAGTAGTTGGATTGATAAATGGGCAAAGAATTTGAACAGGCATTTCTTCAAAAAAGGCATACACATGACCAACAAGCATAAGAAAAGAGGCTCAATATCATGAATCATTAGGGAAATGCAAACCAAAACCACAGTGACATATCTTACAACCCTTAGGATGGCCACTATTTGAAAAAAGAAGAGCAGTGTTGACAGGTGAATTTGAAGCCCTTTGCATGGTTATGGGAATATAAAGTGGTGCGACCATTATGAAAAACTTTTTGAGCTAATGATAAAATTACCAATGACTTGGGATTCCTACTTTGGGATATATAAAGAAGAATTGGAAACAGGTTCTTGAAAATATTTTTGCTGCAAGTGAAAAATGTTTACTGTGGCATTATTCACAGTTGCCAAAAAGCAACTAAATATTCATTGACAAATGGGTGATACAAATGTGCTATAAATATATACAATGGACTTATTATTCAACCCCCAAAAGGAGGGTATCGCATCTGATAAAGGACTGTTATCCAACTATATAAAGAACTCTTAAGACTCAACAATAAAGGCCTCCCTAGTGACCTAAGGGGTTTAAGTCTCAGTGCTATCTTCGCAGTGGTCCACAGCGATGGCCTGAGTTTGATCCCAAGCCAGGGAGCTAACCCACATATGGTGCAGCATTATCTCCTGTCTCACCTGCTGCTCCCCTGAACAGTGTATTTCAGTAAATCTGCCTGCTCTGCTCCCCACTCTGTCTCTGGTGAACTCTCTCACCCCCCACACCTCTGGCCTACTCTGCCATTCTTCTACGCAAAAATAAATAAATAATCTTTTTTTAAAAAGACTCAACAATAAGAAAGCATCAACCCGATTTAAAAAAATGGGCCAAAGACCTTAACAGACACCACACTAAACAAGATACACTGATGACAAATAAACATGAAAAGATGCTCTGTATCATGTGTCATCAGGGAAGTTAAATTGAGTTCTCACTACACACCTATACCAATGGCCTAAATCTGGAACACTGGCAATAGCAAATGTTGGTGAAGATGTGGAACAACTCTCCTTTTGCATTCCTTGGTGGGAATGCAAAATGGTACAGCCACTGTGGAAGATAGTCTTGGTTTCTTAGAAAGCTAAACATACTCTTCCCATGCAGTCCAGCAATTATGCTTGGTATTTACCCAAAGGAGTTGAAAATGTGTGTAAACAAAAATTTGCACCCAGATGTTTATAGCAATTTTATTCATAGTTGCCAAAACTTGAAAGCAACCAAAATGTCCTTCAGTAGTTGAATGGATACCACCTTCACTGTAGTATATCCAGACAAAAGCATATTATTCAGTATTAAAAAGAAATGAGAGGCCTCCCTGGTGGTGTAGGGGTTGAGTCTCAGTGCTCTCAGGCTGTCACCCACCACCCCTGAGGCCTAGATTTGATTCCTGGCTAGAGAGCTAACCCACATATGGCACAGCTGATCTCTTCTGTCTGGCCTGCTGCTCCCTTTAGCAATGTATTTCAGTAGATCCACTTGTTCTGCTCCCCACTCTGTCTCTGGTGAATCATCTCGCCCCCCTACACCTCTGGCCTACATCCCAGTTCTTGTATGCATAAATAAATAAAAATAAATCTTTTTAAAAAAGAAGAAATGAGCTATTCAATCATGAAAAGACTGGGAAGAAACAACAATGTATATTACAAAGTAAGAGGAACTAATCTGAAAAGACTACATATTACATAATTCCAATTATCTGGCATTCTGGAATAGGCAAAACCATAAGGAGATAGTAAAAATGTAAATGATTGCTAGGAGTTAGAGAGGAGGAAAAGTTAAACAGATGGAGGACAGAGGATTTTCAGGGCAGTGAAACTACTCTCTATGATACTGCAATGATAGAAACATGTTATTACACAATTGTGGAAACCCATAGAATGTACCACACCAACAGGAAACCCTAATGTAGCTTACTGAGTATGAGTAGGAATGTGTGTCAGTGTAGGTTCATCAATTGTAACTCTGGTGGGGTAAATGTTGATAATATGGGAGGCTATTTGTGTATAGGGACAGGGGTTTATAGAAAAATCTCTGTACCTTTGTTACCTTTAATTTTGCTGTGAACCTGAAATTGCCCTAAAAATAAAGTCTATTAAAAAAAATCAAGTGACAGGAATAATAGGTTTTCTGTGGAATGAGTGTGTAGGCTTATTTAGGTATAGAAGTGGTGAAGGTGGTTAATGATGGATGCTTATGCCTCTTTTTCTTTCCCCTTCCATTGAACACATTTTGAAAGGGTTGTCATTTATCCCCCCCTCCCCTGATTTGTGTAGTTTTTCCACCTTAGAACTGTAGTCTTTCTTTTTTCTCTTGTCACCTCCTTGACAAAGGAGAATATATTTAGAATAGTAGAGAATTATTAATGTTTTAACATGAATATTCTTTACAACTTTAAGATCACCTATATACCCTTTATGCTCATTCTGTCAAAAATCTTAACCTTTCGGTGCCTCACTTCACATAGCCGTAAAATGGGTGAATAGTAATACCTACCTCATAAGTTGTTGTAAAAACTAAATGTTAATACATATTTATAATAAAAATCATGGAACAGATCTGGCATATTGTAAACACTCAAATGTAGAGCTCTTATTATTGCTGTTACTAACAGGAATATTCTTCCTCTTCATCTTTATCCTATTAACCAAATTTATTTTCTTTATGTATATTCCTTTTTGATGTATATTCACTCCTTTAATCTTTGGCTCCTCTGTAATTCAAGACACTTCTTCAACTTCAACAATTTAATGAAAATGAAATGTTACATGCAGGAAGGCTGATTTAGTGTTTTTGTTTTTTTTTAATCTTAGTAAAATTCTGAGAGTCAACTTATTTTTTTGCATTGTGTTACAGGTGGCATGCAAGATTACAATTACGTGTGGGCCAACTGTTTTGAAATCACACTTGAACTATCGTGTTGCAAGTACCCACCTGCTTCAGAGCTTAAACAAGAGTGGGAGAACAATCGTGAGTCTCTGATCACATTGATTGAAAAGGTAAAGTAGCTGACTGGAAAGTTGGGTTATGGAAATGACGGATTAAATAATTTGGTTGCATATGAATAGTAGTCTATACTAGATACCTTTTAACCTTGTTTTTTAGAAATTCTAGCATCAGGTGTAGGGAGGTTATGTTCTCTTGCCTTCCGTATTAATTGTCTCTGAACTGTTTACTTTGATTCTGGTTTTTTCAGGTTCACATTGGAGTTACAGGATTTGTTAAAGATTCAGTATCAGGATCTGGCTTAGAGAATGCAACCATCTCAGTGGCTGGTATTAATCATAATATCACAACCGGCAGATTTGGTGATTTTCACAGATTACTTGTTCCTGGAACTTACAACATTACAGCAGCTTTAACTGGGTAAGAATTTAAAGTCCTAGAATATCAGATCTGTTTATGTCTTAGAATTATAGTCTAGGAAATGTTACTTACTATACCTGGCTTTTATTTTTCCTTTTTTTTAGTTTTTGCTCCTTTTATACTGAAAAATATTTTTGTGGCTTTTTTGTCACATAGTCTAAGCACAACTAGATAAAATTGTAAAATTGAGAGGAAAGACAGTATTAAAACCTTGAAAAGATGATCAAATTTTGTAAACCATTGCCTCAAAGTTAACTGAATACCAGAGTAGAAGCTCTCTAAAAGACGTTTTGAACAGCTATCTTATCATCAGCTTTCTAACTTATGAAAGGAGTAGTCTGCTGCCTCCCCAGGAAATCTTTCTGAATGCTCACTTTGATAATGATTTACTTGATAACTTTTAATTTAATTTTGAACTTCCCTATTTGGGAAGGTAGTTGGAATGCCAGTTTAATAATGCACTGCAAAGAACTGGATAATTTGTACCTTCTTTGAGTATTGTAGCAAAATGACCTCCATCTTTTATTGTATTCTCTTCCTTTGAGTGTAATTTTTGGTAAGTATTCTAGTGTATGGGCCTGAGAAGATGGTAATAGAAATGGCTCTCTGTAGACAATCTGAAATTATTTGTGACATGATATGCCTACAAGTCTTGAATTTATATATCTGTCTTTATTTCATTTGAATTTTGAGAGATCACCAAGTACAAGAGAATGAAAAGGCTTTTGTACTGTTAGAATGTTAAAGCACTGTGTTTTAATTTAGCTCCAAGTCTCTGCTTTTTCAATTTTTTTCTCCCCAGGTATATCCCACTAACTATTAATAATATAATAGTGAAAGAAGGACCAGCCACAAAGCTCAACTTATCCCTTCGGCCAACTGTGACTCCAGTAATCCTTGGCACAACTGAGGTTGTAGCAACTGCCAGCACAGTTACTATACTTAATAGTCCATCTGAAACAAAATCCTCTCACCAGCCAATTCAACCAAAGGACTTTCATCACCACCATTTCCCTGATATGGAAATCTTCTTGAGAAGATTTGCCAATGAATATCCTAACATTACTCGGCTTTATTCATTGGGAAAATCAGTAGAGTCAAGAGAACTTTATGTAATGGAGATATCTGATAATCCAGGTGTCCATGAAGCAGGTAATTGGTATGGTCTTACACATAATTTCAATAGTACCTTGCAGAGTTGTGTATTATATTACTGTGCTTCATCAAGAAAGGTCACTTATAGGTGTATAACTGGAACAAAGAAAATGTAACCAATCTTCTGCCAGAAAAGAAGAAAATGAATGGATAATCTTTGTTAGACAGTGTTTAATGTGCTGCACAGATTGGATTCTTTATACTAATAGTATTTTCATATTGTGTGTATATAATATATACACATATGTATTAGTAAAGGAAACTGCTTTCTTAAATTTTTTTTCTGCTTCTTTTGCCAAAATATATTTTCTTAAATTTTTAGTTTAGGATTTTAACATATATTGGGATAAAAACAGAATCCATGATAACTGAAAAGAAAAAGAAATTCTTCCATGTAATTCTTTTGTTGGTAGGTGAACCAGAATTTAAGTACATTGGAAATATGCATGGAAATGAAGTGGTTGGAAGAGAGCTGCTATTGAACCTTATTGAATACCTTTGTAAGAACTTTGGAACAGACCCTGAAGTAACAGATTTAGTTCGTAACACTAGAATTCACCTTATGCCATCCATGAATCCTGATGGATATGAGAAGGCCCAGGAAGGTAAATAATAGCTATCTACTGGTGCTTAATCTTTTTGATTATCAGATGTCCTAATGATTTGTGAGTAGAAGAGAATTTTAACTGATTATTTCCATGGGATTTTGTCCTATTTTCCTTATCATTCATAGTTGGGTTCAGCTTTTACATTATTTTAAGATAGGTTAATTCATTCAACAGGTACGTGAACAAGTTTATATTTAATGGTGTTCTCTTTACTAATGACTCTTACTAACTAAAAATATTAGAAGATATTTACAAATTATTCTATTTTGACAGTAATTTTTATTAAATTATTGTATTGGGAACCTTAACTCATAAGTGAAAAATTAAACCAAATACCTTTTGAAGCCAGTGATGGTTTTGACTCCCAGTTTATTCTCCACACATGCCCATCTCTCCTGGGGCAGCATAGTAAGGGCAGGGCTCTCACTAGGCGAATGAGACTCTGTAGCTTCTTACCCCTTGATTCCTTCCAGGAAATGATACCAGTTAGTAGAATAAGTACCATAATATGACTATGCAGCCACACAATTTATTACTTACACACTGATCTCTGAGAAAGTCAACCAGTGAATGTCTGGGTTAATACGTAACAAATATAATTCAAGCTCTTTCCCTAATGACCTCATTCTTAGTCAGTCTCACAAATCCCTCCCACATTCCTCTAGACCTTTCTGAAAGGTGAAACTCTTTACTACTGATGAGCTTTTTACTACAGTTTTCCTTCATTCACTTGCAATATTTTTTTCACTATAATGACAATAATAGGGCTTTTCCCGCATATTAAAATGGAATAAGCTTAAGTTGAACCCTTTCTCTTACATCAGGTCAGACTTCCAATTTATATTCTTGACTAACTTTATCTTTTTGTGATCACTTTAGTGTAAGCACACAATTTTCTTTTCAGTCAGTCTGTTTCTTTATGATGTCTTAGTGAACCTTATACTAACACAATAGAGTTCCCTCTTATTAGTAATGTCTATTCAACATTGTGATTGTGGATTACTAACACTTAAGCAATATATAAATATAATTTTTATGATTGGATTTTCCCCTCAAAGAATGGTCAGAGGGCAAAAGCAGAGAGATAATGGTTTTACTTCTCTGTTCAAAAGGTCTGAAAAAGATACATACATATAACCCATATGTATGTGTATTATATATGTACATATGTGCATACATACGCACAATTAGTGTACAATATAAAAAGGATGCATTTTTTTAATCATAGTGTGATTGATCATAGTGGAGCTTGATGAGTACACATTGACCTTTGAGATAAGATATTTGAAGTGGTATGTGTTGGATTAAAGTATAAATGAAACATGGCTTAAATTGGAATCCTTTATTATACAGGAGATTCATTAAGTGTAATTGGCAGAAACAATAGCAACAACTTTGACCTGAACCGAAATTTCCCAGACCAGTTTGTTCAGATCACAGATCCTACCCAACCAGAAACCATTGCTGTAATGAGCTGGATGAAGGCCTATCCATTCGTACTGTCAGCAAACCTGCATGGAGGTAATAGCAACTTGATATTCTACTAATTAATTCTTGTTGAGAGCATTTGAAAATCCTGGTGGAATTTTATCTGTTTATAATCTTAAGCTTTCTTAAAAGAGGGGTATCCTGTTATTGCTGTTATGGTAAACAATAATAAAGACCTTTTCTCATTATTTTTTAAGCCGGTTTTCTAGCTGTTTTTCCTCCGCCTCCTCATTCTCCTTAAAGTTTAATAGATCTTTAGTATGTGTAGATTTTATCTTTCTTTTATCTTTTATTTGCTGTATATTTAACATTTAACAAAATGTTTTCATTTTCAAGTACTGTCTGAGTTTGTATATCTCCTATAATTCAGTGGGAATGGTTCAGTTAAATAATATGAGAGGTTAAGATTAAAAGTCATCCGTATCCAACTAGGGTTGTATGAATAAGAGTGAAGGTGACAGTACCCAAGAGAGTTGAAAACATGTCCACACATAAACTTGTTCCTCAATGTCCGTAATAATAATATTCATAATAATAACCAAAATGTAGAAATCATTCAAGTAACCATCAACTGATGAATGGATAAAGTGCGATATAACCATGTAAAGGATTATGTTGTCCATGGAAAGGAATGAAGTGCTGATGCATATACTAAAAAACAGAGAAATCTTAAACACATTATGCTAATTGATAGAAGCTAATTACAAGAGATCATTTATTATATAATTGTATTTTTGTGTAATGTTCAGAAAGGCAAATCAATAGAGACAGAAAGTGGGTTAGTGATTGTCTCAGCCTGGAGTGGAGAGTGGAAGGAAGGAATGGAGTGACAGCTAGTGGGGAAGAAATTTAGTGTCAGTATTTGTTGGCATGTCCAGAAGAAGTCTCACAGTTGATATGTGATGGCAGTTAGATTAACCTGTCATTTAAGAATAACAGTACACGCTTAGGGATATTTAGATTTAAGAAGTTGAGATTCTCCAAAAATTGCTTCAAAAGCTTGCCAGGAGTAGAAAAAATTATTTCTACGATTGGTAATTATGGATGATTCTCAAATAGAAATTATTGGTAGAACTTTTAAAATATTTTATGTATTTCATATTTGATAGAAATATTTTTTGGCAGGGGGCTTTTAAAAGTTTCCTCAGAATAAGTCAAACATCATATTGGTTATGAAAATGTAATAAAGCCCTTTTCTCATTATTTTTTAAGCCGGTTTTCTGGCTGTTTTTCCTCCGCCTCCTCATTCTCCTTAAAGTTTAATAGATCTTTAGTATCGGTAGATTTCATCTTTCTTTTATCTTTTATTTGCTGTATATTTAACTGCAACACCTTCAGTGAAAATAATTTATAAACTTACACGTGTGGTCTCGACCCATGCCTTAGCATCATGGGAGTTAGGCATCTTCAATCATGTAAATGTATTTCTTTCAATGACATGTCTGTCTTCTCTTCTTAAAGTCTTTAAATGACTTGAAATCTTGGCAAAAAAAAATTTAAAGAAGGATTTCTTTACTCCCAACTTAACAGTTTAGAAGGATTTTGAAAGAATATAGGGAAAAAGCAACATTCCTTTTGCAATTTTTGATACTAATATTTTTATTAAGATGAGATGCATATAAAATAAAATTAGCCATTTTAGTAAACAATTCAGTGAACTGTAATGCATTCACAATGTTATACAACCACCATCTCTATCAAGTTCCCAAACATTCCGTCTCACCAAAAGAAAACCCTTACCCATTAAGCAATTGCTCCTTATTCTCCTCTCCCCTCAGGCCTTGGTAACCACCAGTCCGCACACATTTATGGATTTTTGGATTTAAGAAGTAAATTGAGATCCTCAAAAAATTGTTCTGTCCCTGTGGATTTGCTGATTTTGAATATTTTATAGAAATGGAATCATGCAATATGTGACCTTTTGTGTCTTACCTCTTTCACTTGACATATTTTCAGTGTTCATTGATACTGTGACATGTATTCGTGCACCATCCCTTTTTGGGCTGAATAATATTCCATTTTATGAACAGTATATAGCACAGTTTGCTTATTAATGGACATTAGGGTTATCTCCACTTTTTGCTGTTATGAATATTGCTATTACAAGTATTGGCATACAGTATCTACAGCAGAGTCCCTGTTTTCAATTCTTTTGGATAATTTCATGGTTAGCTGTTTTTGATAAATATGCCATCATATGGTAATTCCATATTTAGCTTTTTGAGTAACTGCCAACTGTTTTCCACGTTTGCCAATATTTGTTATCACAGGTTTACTTCATCTGAACTCACACTGAATGTACCCTTGATAGCGGGCAAATGGGGCTTCAAAATTAGCCAAAGGCAGTGCCCCAATTGCTTACTGGTCACTGTCTTGGTTCTGCACCTGCGCGCACAATTGCAAGACTACTCAGGCTTAGGGGACAATAACATTGGAATTTATTTAACAAACAGGGAAAAAAAGAATTATTAAAGTCAACATATGGCTGTTTACCTTACCTAAAACAATGTCCATTCCTTTAAGTCCCAAAAAAGTAACAAAGATGGCATCTTCCCGCTACTGCTGACGTGGAGCTCTCTTCCAAATAATAGGCCACAATTCCAAAATGGCATCTTCCTTCTTCTGCAGATGCACAACAATCAGACTGTAGGCCAGGTTCCAACTCACAAAGATGACACAAAACACAACTGGAGATGCTCCTGAAACTGCCGTGGTGCCCCAGCACAGCACAAGGCCAACAACACTGCAAACAGCAACTACAGCGGCCAGATGGCCCATCAGACTGCACTCATGCATTTTAGGAAGGCGCCCGCTTCGGGCCTCTGCCTTCTTCCTCCAGCTGCAGTAAAGACAAAACTAGGAGCAGTTTCCATCGTTCAGCTACTTGCAGAGCTTCCAAAGTCACTAGCCCTAAAGTCATTAAAGATTCAAAATGTTTTTTTTTTTCCTACTTTATGGTGACTGCTTTCTCTATTCCTTCAGCATGGCGACTGCCTCTTTCATTCCTACATCATGGTGACTGAATCTCCTTCTCCTTCAGTCCCCTCTTATTTCTCATCAGAAACTGCGCCCCAAATGCAAACTTAGCAGTTTACCTGGGGCTATTCATTCTCAACTGCAAACCCCTCCAGGGGGCACCACATTTACTGGACTTTGGACTCAGCCCAGTTACACCCTCACTTGCATGCCCGTGGGTCAGTAGAGGCAGAATAAATGGACAGGTCAACAAATAAAAACAATGTTGCTAATAGGAAAATAAGAGATTTTATCTGATGCTATGGGGTGGGGGCATATGTAGCTAAGGACTTTCATATGATAAACACCCAAACTTTTATGCCCTGTGATCACAGAGCATGAAGAGAGTTGATATCCTTTGCATATGTTTTAAAGCATCACTTTCTTTACCTTAGGTCATGAAAAGTCATATAACTCCATTTGATTAAATCAGTTTCTAACGTGAACATCTTTTTTCTGAGTGTAGGTCAAGGTTGCTCCGCTATCTATAAATAAGTCATGTAGATTCTTTTTGATTCCATGTCCAGAATGAGAAGGATGGGTTAATTGGGCTTCAGGGATCCCTTCTTATTTTAAAATCCTATTACCTTATAAATGTCTGAATTTTATTGGGTAGTATCAAATTTAGCTCAATTTTTCTGCTTCTAAATAATATAAAATACAAAATTGTTTAATTCTTCTGGTTTCAGTGCTGACTTATATATTACACCTATAAATTCAGTTAAATTCCCAAGACCTTTCCAGTTAAGAGAACCTGTAGGTGTTAAGCACTTGCTTCCCTTCTCGTTATCCGCTTTGGTTTCCAAGTATGAAGAAATTAGCAACCTTCACATTTCAACTGAGGATATTAGCCTTAGAAATTGCACTGGTTTCCTGTCTCTGGCAATATTATGAAATGCTTGCTTTAATGCTCCGTCTTGAAACAAACAACATGATACATTTTCCTCCTTTCCCTTGTAGGTTCTTTGGTGGTTAACTACCCTTTTGATGATGATGAACAAGGACTTGCCACATACAGTAAATCACCAGATGATGCTGTGTTTCAACAAATAGCACTTGCTTATTCCAAGGTAGGCTTGCGCTTAAGCATAAAATGCTGTAGAAGTAATTTTATCATATAAAAAATGCCCTAAAACAAAGTCCTACAGGACTCAGGTAAAGTGATTTCTTTGTTAGGCCTTTCACAATTCCTTTTGGGTAGCTATACTGCCTTTGCTCTTCTATTTCTCACCTCACTTTTGAACACACTACATGTCTTTCCACATTAGCCTATAAACTCAGGTAGTGTATTTTCATCTTTTAAACAGTACCTGGAACATAGTAAACTAAATATAATAAATGTAAACTAGCATAGCTTATTTTATATAACAAATACTTCAATTATAAACCTAATAAAGTAGTCTAAGGTTGATAGACTATATCTCTGAGGTCAAATATTTCCAGCCTGTCACCTGTTTTGTAATTAAAGTTCTATTGACACACAGCCATTTCCATTCTTTTACATATCATTTATTGCTGCTTCCCTTTCAACATTTGAAAATAAGTAATTCACCATATTGATAGACTAAAGAAGAAAAATACTGCCCTCATCTCAAGTGATGCAGAGGGGATAGTTTAGTTGCAAGATAAATTTTCAACCCTATAAAGCCTAAATTTTTTTTTTGTCAATTTTTTTTTATTTAAATATGTTTTTTTATTGTTATTTATGTCTTTTACATTTTGTATTCCCCTTGGGTAACCCACCACCAATTCACCTGTGATCCATCTCCATGGTCCCTTGTGTTCTTTTCTATTCCATTTTGTGCCCTTTTCCTTCCCTCCCTCCGCCTCCCTCCTCCCCGCCCCCCCACTGATTGTCTCTCTCCCACCCTGCCTCGCTATAGTCCTGTTATAAGTGAAACCATTTGATATTTTTCTCTTTCTTTCTGGCTTATTTCACTGAGTATGATCCCCTCTAATTCCATCCATGTTGCTGCAAATTGCATGTGTTTATCTTCTTTGAATGCTGAATAGTATTCCATTGTGTATATGTACCACATCTTCTTGATCCAGTCATCTATTTTTGGACATCTGGGTTGCTTCCATACCTTTGCTATTGTGAACAGTGCCGCAATGAACATAC
>PVIJ01014811.1:0-39049 GCA_004024925.1 Scalopus aquaticus
GTTTGGTAGTGATGAATTTCTGTAGTTTCTGTTTGTCGGAAAAGGTCCATGTTTTTTCTTCATAAAGGAATGAGAGCTTTGCAGGGTAGAGTATTCTTGGTTGACATTTGTTGGCATGTAGTGTGTTATATATGTCCCTCCAATCTCTTCTTGCCTGTAGTGTTTCTTCAGAGAAATCTGATGTCAGCCTGATTGGCTTGCCTTTATAGGTTATTTGTTTCTTTGCCCTCATCATTTTCAATATATTTTCCTTGTCTTGAATTCTCGATAGTTTTACTATCATATGTCTTGCAGTTTTTTTTCTTTCATTGTAATAATATGGAGATAGCCTGGCTTCCTGTATGTCAATTTTTGTTTCCTTTTTCATGTTCGGGAAGTTCTCTTCAATTATCTCCTTGAGAAGTTTCTCTGTTCCTTTGTCTCTCTCTTCTCCTTCTGGGATTCCTATGATTCTGATGTTTCCTTTTTTCATGGTGTCAGATAGTTCTAGAAGCTTTTCCTCATTCTTTTTCCTTTGTTTTTCTCTTTCCTTTTCTGCCTTGATTCTGTTAGTATCATTATCTTCCAGAGTGCTTATTCTTCCATGCATATCTTTTAATTCACTTTTTTGGCTTTCTCTGGATTTCTTTAGCTCCTCTACTAATGTTTTTAAATCTTCCATTTCCTTCAATTTCTTCTTTATGGATTCGTTCCCGTTCTTCAGTTCTTTTAAATCTTCCAGTTCCTTCAATTTCGTCTTTATGGATTCATTCTCGTTCCTCTGTTCTTTGTTTATATCCCTCAGTTCTTTGTTCTTTTCATTTAATTCTATCAATTTTTTTGTGATGGCTACTTTGAAGTCTTTATCTGTTGGGTGGATGTAATCTTCTATGTCCATATTAATGGGTTCTGGAGAGGGATTTTCTTTTTGTGGTGTATTGTTTTGAGGATCATTTGTGACTTTTTTCTTTCCCATTGTTGGTTTTCTGCTTTGCTCTGTTCATAGTTTTCCACTGGTGCTGGCAGGCATGACTCCTGGTTTTACTTGCTCAGGAGTGTTTGTGGTTCCCTATTGTCTGAGTTGCCTTGGCTGTGATTAGATATCTTCTGGATTTTCTTTGTTGAATTTTTGTGTTTCTCGTGGCGTGTCTCCAGTGTGTTTGTGGTTCCGAGTTTAATTAGGGAAGATGAAGGGGTTTGTAGTAAAAGAGAAAGAAAAGAGAAAAGAGAGGAAGGGGAAAAGAGAAAAAAAAAGAAAAAGAAAAAACAGGGAGAGGAAAGAAAAGGGGAATGGAGATGAAGAAAAGTAGGAATGAAGGACCGAGAGTAAAAGGTAAGTTAAAAGTTAAAAAAAAAAGGGATAATAATAATAAAATAGTAAAAAATAAAATAAAAAAAATAATAAAGAGAATAAAAGGGATAATAATAATAAACTATTAAAAAATAAGAAATAGTAATAAAGAAAATAACGTATTGGGGAGATGCGAATTTGGAGTTCTGTAGTCCTTTTGCTCTTAGGTTCTGGGGTTTCTGGTTGGGTCCCCTGCTGGGGTTCAGCCCCTCCTTTCCAGTGACATATGTTGTTGTCTTGTTGTTGCTGCTGTCATTAGTCCTTGCTGGGAGTCTTTCTATTCTTTCTCCCCTCTCCCTGCCTTTCCTCCGATGTTTGCCTGGGGCTATTCCTGCCCCTGGGGTTATGTCTGGTGGGGGGGGGTTGGGAGCTCCTGGTCTTAGTTTGTTTTCTGCTGCTTGGGGCCTGCTACTCCATGAAGGGGTGCAGGGGTGGAGGTTGTGGGTGGCTGTTGATCAGCGTTTCACCTCACCTAGTTTCTAGGGTGCCAGTGTGCAGCCGCCTAGAAGTTGGGGGGGGTGGCGAGTGCCGGGCCGTGTTCACCACCTGCTGTGGTCTTTTTTTTGTTTGTTTGCTTGTTTGTTTTTTGCTGCCCTCCGTGTGCCAAGATGCTGACACTTTGCAGGGGAGGGTGTGGCCAGAGAGTTTTTCAGCAGGAGATTTTTCTTTTTAACAGGTATGGGAGGGGTTTTGGGGATTGTCAGTCAATAGTCCTTAAATTCCGTCCTTCCCCTCCTATTCATTTGCATTCTAAAGCCCAGAAAGAGGTGGTCTCTGCAGGAGGTTTTTCCAGCCCAACTGGTTTTTCTGGCTAATCTATCACCTAGCAACCAGTGGAAGATGTTTCTTGCTTGGACTTTCTCCCCTTTGAGATGTTACCTAGCCCCAGGTGGGGGATGGGACACAGTGACCCTCCTGCTTTCCTGCTCCTCAGGGCTGCCACGCAGGGAAGAGAGGGGGATCGTGGGGTGTCGCGCTACCAGTCGGCTGGCCAGAGCCCTCCGACCTCACCGCAGTTTCTAACCTTGTGTTCAGTGGCTCTCAGGGGAAGCTGGTCCGCCCATCTCTCTTCTCTGCTCCTCCTTTGTGTGGAATTAGATGTCCCCTCTCTTCTCTTTACTCTGACTCTTCAGTTTATTTTTAAGCCCAAAGCACCCCCGGGGTCGATTGTATTGCGTAGGGTATCCGGTTCTCGTTGAGACAGCTCTCAAAGTTAGGGATATTTTTCTCCATAAATCGATTTTTTGTAGGAGAGCCTGATCCTAGCATCTGTTCGCTGCCATGTTTTGGGGGCATGTCCTGAACTAATGTTTTTAATGGAGGAATAGAAGTTTACAATAATAACTTACATTTATTTGTATATATACTGTGGCAAGTACTAAGTGATTCACCTGCATGACCTCCCTATATGCTGAGTATTATTTTATCCATTTCATGGCTCACACAGCTAATGGAGGCCAGAGCCAGCATTCAAAATGAAATGCATCTGCTTCAAAAGCTGAGCATCAAACAGTTCCACGAATGCTTCTAAGAGTGAGTCTGTGTCTTTTATAGATCTGAAATACTATTGTTCAACCTTATGCTCTATCTATGAGTTCAAAAGGAGGGAGATGTACAAAAGGGGGACACAGAGTAAACAAGACGCTCATGGACAGGGTGCTGGCATAGCACAGTATAACTCCTAGTACCTGCATCCCCCAGCCAGATGCTCCACAGAGCTCCAACGAGGCAACTTAAGATGACAACTCCCATGTTAATTACATGTTTGACTCATTACGTACTTGACTAATATGTTAGTACCTTAGTTGAAGGCGTAAATGAAGATAACTAAGCTGACAAGACTTTTATAGCCTCATTAAATGCCACCCTCTTGCTAAAAAAAAAAAAGCCCTCTTTCCTATTGTATGTTGCTGAGAAGTTGCTTTAAGTCCTATAATCTTTCAATCCATAGTTTTCCCTATATTAGTGTGTTAACTCTTTCCAATAACAAAAGACTTCAGACCAACTAATACATACTAATCACCTAAAAAGCTTGTACATTTATGATGAAGTGAGGGACTTTTTCAGCCCACATACCACAACTTATCCTTGACTTTGACCTGATTAAGGGCATGAAGAATAACACAAAATTGGCAATTCAATTGCTTATCTGATCAAACCGACTTCATCAAAGGAGTTCAAAACACCTTGATGTGAGATCCACTCTGACTATTACTGGTACATATTTCCATTATAAAAAAATGATAATGCCAGGCCTCCCCAGGGGTGCAGCAGTTGAGCTGCGCCAGTTCAGCAGTGGAGCTGTCCGCAGCGCTGGATGTGAGTTTGACGTCCAGCCGGGGAGAATCCCACATGGCGCAGCAGACCTCTCCTGCCTCGCCCACTGCTCCCCTCAGCAGTGTATTTCTGATCTGCCTGTTCTGCTCCCCGCTCTGCCTCTGGTGAACCCTCTCGCTGCCCCACGCCTCTGACCTGTACCCTAGCTTGTATGTATAAATAAATAAGTCTTTTAAGAAAATAATAATGTCATCATAGTTCTTTCACATTAACACATGAAGTGAAATCTCTTTAAGGGGAAAAGCAATAATGTAGGCCTGTCCATGTCCTCCCTGGATCTTATCCCCAGCTACTCCCTGTTTGAAATGAATGAGTATGTAAAGCCAAGCAGCACTGAACATGCAATTCCATCCCCATAAGTGGTAAAAGGCAAGGGTGATGTGTAAAGAGTCAAATTATATTCTCCCTAAGCACCCACTATGGCACCCACTATTGTGAAAAGAGGTGCTTTATCATTTAAAAATAAAATGTCAAGGCATATGATTATATTAGGTAAGACAAGAAATACGTACTTTTGTAGCCCAGGATATCACACTTAGAACACATACTTATCTACCTTATAGGGTTTTCAGATTCAGTGAACTCTCCTATAAATTCTTTCCCATCTACTTCTTTGCCTTAAGATATACTCTCTGAGTTTTACTTCTTTAGCAAAGAGTTTAGGTTAAAATGTAATTTTCTGTAGAACAGATAACACTTTGATTGTAGTTATCAATCATTTATACTTTAGTATGAATAAAAGCCCTCTGAGCAGCATTCTTATTAGAAGGCACAAAGGAAATGAAAGGATCAAAAAATAAAAAGAAAGAGCACAGAGCTGTCCTGAGGGCACATGTCTCCTGTTCACCAGCTCACCGTGAGCTGGCGTGCAGGCAGCTGGGCTGCCCCTTCACAAACCGCGTTCACCTATGTGCAGCAGAACCAAACCCCTCTCAGATGCAGAAGTTCAAACACTGCCATCTTCAGCAGTTCTTTCTGTGAGTGCAAAGCATATGCTGCTGTTGCCTCCTCCATCTGGGGAATCACCCAAACATCATTAGATTCAGGAGAACGACTTGGCAAACCAAAATCTTGAAGTGCGGACCGCAGACAGTGGCTCGCTCACAGCTCCGTGAGTCCTCACTTGTGAGTCACAGAAGGGTGTATTACAAGGGTCTTAGCAAGCTACACAGTGAGCTGGAGCCTGAGAATCATGAAATCAGAGTCTGGCACCAAAGAGTTGTGCAGCTTTAAAGCTTTGGTTTCCATAAGTAATTTTTTAAAGGAGATTTGAAATATTGTAGAATCAAATAAAAGTTGGAAATGCTGCATTAAAACAAAGTTAATGTTTTCTTTTAGGACTCTTCAGAGACTATATTAACACACATAGGGGAGAAATAGTGTTTCTTGTTTCCCAAACATATTTGATCTTGGAATCCTGTTCTCAGATATCATTTCTCATAGCTAATATCCTACTAGATAAAAATTTGGGAATTGCTAGACTAAAAGTCTCCCAAAGCCCTTCCAAGGAATAATAGTCTGCAATTTTACCCTATGATTCTTGTTTTCCTTTCTGCTAATACTAGTAAGGACCTCCACGTGAGATTCTGCATATCCAAATTCTTTTAAAACTTCAAAATACCAAATAAGTGTTAGCTATTATAACAGGAAGGGCTGGAGGAGATGAAGCATAACCTTCTGTCATCATGCTTCTTTCCAGAAACACTGAAAGCACAGGCAACAGTCGCTACAAGAAAATCTCTGAACACTCTAAAGTGCAGGCTTGTTTTTCTTTTTTTTTCCTTAAAGATGCTTAATAACACACCTAGAAACTAAAATCTGGGATTCCAGCACCATTTTAGTTTAAGAAAATAACAAAATCCTTTGTTTTGCATTAACAGTGTTGTAACTAATTAAGGGGGAAATTAGCTGCCAGTTTACATGAAAAGACAAGGCTTGATTCCGCTGACATCTTCTTTGCATCCATGAGAAGCGAGCTGATGGTCTGCTGCCTGTGTGGTGTTCAGCTCAGCCTCCCAGACTGGGACTCATTAGCCAAGGGTTACAAAAATGTAACCAATGCTTTTTCCAGATATTCCACCACAAACCAAGTACCACAGTGTCCGTCCCCTGCCTCGAAGGCCTGGGTCTGAGCCACTCAAGATGCTCCCTCCAGCTCAGCCTGGAGCATGGAATTTTCATTAGATGGGAGTTTCTTGCATCCATGCAAGTGCTGTGGGCAGTAAAAATGTTGCTCCTTTCGCAGTGGAGAGTAGAAAGGGAGATGAACATATTAATAAACAGCTACCTCTTAACTTCTTAATAATTTTTATGTTTAGTAAACAATTTCTTGTTCTACTCTTGTTTTTCCTAAGGCTAAGTCAACATGTCTTCCAAGTGGCTTTGGGAATTGGCTAAATATTGGAATGCCTTGTGCTTTTAATGGGAGTCTGTCCATCCTGGGACTTGGGAAGCTTATTCACAAGCAATGTTGGCCAGAAGAGCTCTTGAACTGTTGGTATCCTGTGGGGCCCAGGATAATGGGATATCGAGTACAGACATGGGAGGCCTGAGTGCACACAGAAAGCCACATGTAATCCAAGAGCATGGCTTATGTTTCCCTGCTTTGAAACAAGACTACCAGTAGGTCCAGAGCCAGGCTGGACAAAGGAGCCCCTAACCAAGACAGGGGGGCCCTCCCTGAGTCTCCCTCTTTCTACGCTGATACATTCCTTTAGGTCAGAAAGCAATAGCAGGGCCTCCCTGGTGGTGAAGCGGTTGAGCACTGCGCTGTGGAGCCGTCGGCAGCGCATGATGCGAGTTCGATGCCCAGCCAGGGAGGATCCCATATGGTGCAGCAGACCTCTCCTGCCTCGCCCGCTGCTCCCCTCAGTAGTGTATTTCTGATCTGCCTGTTCTGCTTCCCGCTCTGTCTCTAGTGAACCCTCTCGCTGCCCCCTGCCCCCGGCCTCTGGCCTATACCCCAGCTTGTATGTAAAAATAAATATTAAAAAAAAAAGCAATAGCAGATTCACTGTCTCTAGATAGCTTCTGTCAAAATCTGCAAGTGTTCCTCACCTCACATTTCCTATCAGATTAAATTGTCCCCTTGAAAGAACTGAGAAAATGAGACCTTGTCTAGGTCATATGATAAGGTGACATGAGACCATGTCTAGGTATATGATAGTGGGGCAAGATGGGCCTTGCTAGGACCAAGGTGACTGAGAATGGCAGGGACTCTCCACAAGAGCTGCCCCACAAGACATTCACAGTCTTTACCATGTGACCAACCAGAATGGGTGAGGAGGCGCTTGAGAAGAGTGTCAAGGATGAATTTTTAAAAGGAGTTCTAAAGAGTAACATGGCCAGCCAGCTAAACAAAACACTAAGATCACCCCAGAGAAATACATTTGCTCCTCTGGCAAGCCCTGCCAGGCCCCCATATAAGCACTACTGTCCAAACAAGTAGTTATCCACCCCCTCAAAATAAGAAAACAGTGAATTTAAATAACTTTCATAATTTAGCTCTTCCATGCACCCTGGAGACAAGAGTGGTGATATTTGAGAGTGATATAAAAACACATGTTTTGTTCTCAATAACTAGAGGTGTCCTGCACCACAGCTCCAGCCAATTCAATTTAAGGAGAAACTCATGCCTCAGGGAGAGTAACTTAGCCCTGTGCCCCCAAAGAAATACGGAAGACTATACAAATAGGCCTCACCTCATACCTTTGACTGTAAAGAATAAGGTGAAAATGGAAAACAACAATACATATTTGAGAAACATCATAAGGAAATTGACCAAAAGTGAAGAGACACTGAGGACGCAGAAGCTTCTCCTAATAAACTGGTTGCAAAGAAGGGAATTAAATAGCTTTGGGTAGCCGTGTTTCCCCCAGCTGAGCTACCTTTTCAAAAATCACCCACGTACCCTCAGTAGGCACAACTCCAAATCTTGGCAGTTCTGTAATTTTGCCACAAACTTTATTCTGAAGAACCCAAGACCATCAGAAAAACTTGAACTTCACTGAAATTGTCTAAGAACAAACAAAGTTAAGTAGCCTTAAGGAGACTTTAAAAATCAGACTACCTTATATCGAATATTCAGCCTGAAATTGCAGTGAAATTTCAATAAATAAAAACATAAGATAAAATAAACCAATCCTTTACTGATGGACCAGCAAAACCTTGAAGGAACCCAAATGCACGAACATAGAGGAAATCCAACCGGCTACTTCAATAAACCTCATTTAAAAAAACCACAGCATAGCTGATCACTGATGCTCCCTTCAAAACTGTATATGCAACTGTCTGGTAGTAGAATAGGTGGCTGGGCTTTTGTTTTATTTAGCTTTATCCAAAAATAATGCACTTTTTTAGGAACACAGGTATCTCAGACCTGGGTCTGGAAGGAACCCAAAGAATGGAAGATCAGAGAGTGCCTGAGCTACCAGATGATGGCCAACAGGCAATGAACCTTTTGATTCTGTAAAAGAAAGAACTGGAATAGATGAACTCTAAGAGACTTCCAACTTGAACATTCTGTGATTCTATGATTCCACCCCACATTCCACATTCATTGACAAACAAGGAAAATCTGATCTGGACTGGTGGTTTTTGAAACCTCACGATTCCATAAAGTACCAGGAAAATATGGTCATACTAGACATTTTTAATTTGTGTGTATTTCATCACTGCTGAACCCTTCTCAAATGTTAAACTAGGGCTAGGGTTCAAGGGCATTTGGAAAATGAGATCACAGAAAGGTTCTGGCTATTGAGTTTCTGTTGTATTTATCTTTTAGAAAAACAGTAAAGATTCTGAGACATTCTTAATATGTACCTAAACGCCTGAGGTTATGATCTACACTGCAGAACTCTATAGGAGAGAGAAGTTTTTGAGGAAAGAACCTGGAAAAAGAGCTTAGAATAGTCAGTCTGGAAGTTTTATCCAGCTACTATTAACAGTATTTTTGGCTCACCCTATATGGCTTTATTTTTCAATAATAAAATGTATTTGGATAACAAGAACAAAGAAATCACCTACCCACTTTTTGATAGTTTAATTTACATCCATCAAAATTTACCCTTTTCAGTGTACAGTTTTGTGAGCTGACAAACACATGCAATAATGTGTAACTACCGCCATAATCAAGTTACAGGACAAATTCTCCCAAACCTCTTTATAGTCAGTCCTTCCCTCTTTGCCCAGCCACTTGCAACTTTCTATTTGTTCTCTGTCCTTGAAAGAATGTCAGCTACATAGAATTATATAGTAATGAGCCTTTTGAGTATGGTTTCTTTCACTAGCTCAATACATCTGATAATCAACCATTCAGCCATGTTTTGCATGTTTTACTAGCTTGCTTTTTGTTGTATAGTATTCCATTGTCTGTTTACATCACATTTGAGGGCCACTTGAGTTGTTTTCAGTTGCTGGCAATTACAAATAAGGCCATTATAAATATGCCATACAGGCTTTTGTAAGGAAGGATGTAAGTTTTCATTTCTCTAGTAAATACTTAGGAAGTGAGATCACTGGGTTTCTATGCTAAGTATATGTTTAACTTTATATGAAACTACCAAACTATTTTCCCAAGTGGTTGAACCACTAGGCATTTCCACTAACAATGCATTAGAATTTAAATTGCTCTCCATCCTTGTCACACTTAGTATGATTCATTTTTTCTTTAAGCATTTCTAGTAAACATGCAATGGTATCTCCTGTGGCATTAATTTCTATTTCTCTAATAAATAATGATGTTGAACATCATTTCACATGCTTTTGTGCCAGTCATGTATTTCTTTGGTGAAGTATTTGTTCAGACTTTCTGCTCATTTTTTAATTGATTGTTTATTTTCTTATTGTCATTTTGGTGTTATTTGAAGTTCTGGACTATAAGTTCTTTATTAGACATATGATTTGAGAATATTTCTCCCAGTTTATCTTTTTATTTTCCTAACAGCAAATTTTGAGGGGCTTATCCCACTTTTAAAGGCTATAATTTAGGGTTGATAAATGGAGAGACAGTGAAGTCCCACACCTCTTATTTGAGCTCTATCTTTCCTGTTGAGAATGTTCTCCAGAATGAATATTATGCTATAGACACTAGGAGGAGGGAATTCAAACTCCAAATAGATGGATAAATTTTGAGAAAATACCTGTTCTCAAAATAAGAGTCATAGATAATCTCACCTCCTCTGGCTAAGAAGATGCAAATGTGACAGGTGTGCCAGTGAAGGAAATGGTGGTGGAGCTGGAGGACTGCAGACCCACCAAATGCTTTTCTTGCTCCAAAATAGAGAATAAAAGGAATGTAGCACATACCAAGGGGCTGCGTACTACACATGAATTTCAACAAGACTCCGGGACAGGGGAATAATGTGACGACACAAAAAGTTGAAAGTTTCTATTAGGAGTTAGCATGAGTTCATTAAGAGTTCACATCAGATTAACCTACTTTTCATATTCCGGCAGGCCAAGAAAGTGTAGACACAGAACTTGCAATGTCTGCATTTTACAAAATCTCTCTGAAGAGCTTAGTTAATAATATGAGCAAGTGGGGGTAAGATTATCATTCAATTAGTTGCATTGTAATCTTTAAAGAAATATACACAATGGACATTTATCCATGGGTCAGTGGCAAGCTAGAGAGAGGTTGCTTTGATTCTCTCATGCTAAATAATTTTATCAATTAAAAATATGGGAGATAGGTATGCTTGATTTGTAGAAAGCTGAAAATGATTACAATTTCATAAATGATTCTGAAAGATTTAAGACAAAATAAAGGCAAAAAAATTTTCAAAATCAAGCTGAATATAAAAAGATAAACTTTTTAAGGGAGAATTTTTTTTTAAAGATTTATTTATGCATACAAGCTGGGGTGCAGGCCAGAGACGTGGGGTAGTGAGAGGGTTCACCAGAGACAGAGTGGGGAGCAGAACAGGCAGAGCAATGGAAATACAACTGCTGAGGGGAGCAGCGGGCGAGGCAGGAGAGGTCTGCCGTGCCATGTGGGAATCTCCCCGGTTGGGCTTTGAACTCGTGTCGCTGCTGCCGACAGCTCCACAACGCAGCACTTAACTGCTGTGCCACCAGGGAGGCCAGGAGAAAAAATTTATGTCCTGTACTGAAGTGTGAGTGCTGGGTAGTAGAAGACACAGAGCTCAGTATGAGAGGAGATTAACTTGTGGTTTAACTCAACAGCCTGATATCAGTCAGCAATGAAGTATGATGTCCAAAAGTCTAGTTATGTAATCTTGGGATATAGCAATATAAGTTTAGCATTTTAGAATGAGAAAGGATGATAGTTCTATTAGAAAACATGAGTCCAATTTGGGCACTAATGTCCAGGAAGGCTACAAATTGGGGTATGTTCTGAGAGCAATAGTACCCCTCAAAATTTAAGCAATGACCAAGAAAATGGGGAAAAGGTGTACCTTTGAGGGAAGGAGAAAAGACATGGAAGATCTATACTTGCTGGTATAAAACAGTGAAAGGGTGACAACTGGTTGAGGAATCAGACTTGCTCATAATGTTATAACTCCGAGATAACTTTAGAGTTAAAACTAAGGGGGCGGCAGCAAAGTCCTGGAAGGAAAAACCTATGATGTAGCTGCTCAAATGTAAAATGCACTTTAAAGTTAGAAATTCTTCTTTCTGGGACTCCCTGGTGGCCTAGGGGTTAACTCTCAGTGCGATCACCTCTACAGCCTGAGTTTGACCCCTGGCCAGGGAGCTGACCCACATACAGTACAGCAGACCTTTCCTGTCTGGCCAGCTACTCCCCTTAGCAATGTATTTCAGTGCCTGTTCTGCTCCCACTCTATCTCTGGTAAATCCTCTCCCCTCCCCGCCCCCAACTCCTCTGGCCTAGACCCTAGTTCTTCTACATAAATAAGTAAATTTAAAAAAAAAGAAATTCTTCATTCTTAGGAGGACAGTCCAAGGATAAGCCAGATTGTTTCTTGGAGATATGTTTGTGAAAGAGGAGAGGAGAGGAGGTATGTAAAAGAGATTTCAAAAGGCAATGAGAAGATATATAAAATAACCATAGAAGTTTTATTGAACATACTGTGTATAAGTTTCAAAGATCATATGACATTTATTTGAAACTCTCACTTTTCTAAACATGGAAAGAAAAGGAAAATTAACAAATATGTGGAGAAAAACGGAACCCATAGCTACAAAGAATATTTGGAATCAATTTGGAAATATTTCCAGAAAGTTGCATTCAGGTCAATTTGGATTGTTTTTGAATTTTGTGTCAAACTCAAAATTAGATTTTATGATTTTATGAGTTGCAGAGATATTAAATTTTTTACATCATTTCTTCCATTTGACCTTCATGAGAAACCGTAAACAACTGAAATCAAAGTAAAAAACAATACAAAGTTAAATAAAACAAAAAAATTTTTAGATATGGTAGAGGTCTAGTGAAATTTAAAAAGAAAAACTAAACATGTAGAAGGGGGAAAAAATTGTATTTCATAGTTGGGCTCAATATCAATTAAGACAGTACTAATTCTCCAGCAAAATCAATGGAGAAGTAAGATGAGTAAGAATTGTCTTAAGCAGTATAACAGACTACATATGCCTATAGTACAAAATAGTAAACTAAAATTACAAATCAAAACTTACACAGACACAACAGAACAAACAAACCAAAACAAAACATAATGGTGGTTACCAGAGAAGACAGATGAGTGGGCAGGAGGTAGTAAAAATGGTAAAGGGAGTCAACTGTACAGTAACAAATTATGTGAACTAGACTTCTGGTGCTGACTATAATTTAGAATATCCAGGTGTCAAAATACAAAGCTGTATACCTGGAATATACCATGTCATAAATCAGTATCATCTCAATAAAAAAACTAAGTCATTAAAAAAAATTCTTAATATCCTTAAGTCAATTAGTCCAAAGCAGCATAATACAGCAACTTCCTCCTCTTGATGAATTCATTTATTTTTTTTAAAGAAAAACTGGAAATTACCAATTTATTAAAGCATCTGCTATATTATTGAAGTGCCACCATGTGGCATTACTGAATAGATTTCCACAAATACCACCTCTTCCATGAAGTCTTCTACAATTCTCCAACCCTGCTCCTCAATCATCACTCTTCATTTTCCTTGACAGTTCTGTAAACTTTCTCTTAGCACTTTCATTTTATCAGCCTAGTTAGGCAGACACCCCCTTTATGTTCCCAGCACACAGCCCGTACTTAGCACAGGACAGTATTTGATAACATTCTAACACTTGAATGATCAAACCCCAAAATACTTATAACAAGTGGACTTTCCTTGTCTATTTAGACAATAAACTCCTTGGCAAATACAGTTAATTACAAGACAAGGCTACCTGGCATTGTCAGTTTTTTCTATGGAATTGTTTAAGTCATATGGAATTGTTTTTCCCCCTCCTGACTTAGAATATTTTAAGTCTTTAACCTTATGTATAATAAATAGTAGGTAGTGATCCTGCACCACTGGGAAGATAGATTAAATGAATTATGTGGACCGACCTTTCTTTATAGAACCACTTCAGAAGCATTAACAACTAAATATTACAGTAACTGGCAATTCAGACAGTAGTTATAATGTCTCTTTTGTCATCACTGCCTTCATTTCATTCTTGTGAAAATACTGAGGTGTTTAGGGAGGTCCCAGGGAAATGAACCAAACCTATTTAGACAGAACAACTCAATCCTCCTTTCTTTTGAGTCCACATCCTTTCAGTCTGCAGACCAATGTAGAAACCATTTCCTCCTGCAAAGTAGCCTGCCTTCGCCAAGTGAAACAGCAGGCACAAAAGTGAATGGAGTGGGTACCCTGGCTCTGCCTCCAGTCTTACCTTTGATTGGCAATAGGCATTTCTCCCTCCTTCCTGAACCTTCCAAAGAATGCTCCATGACCTCCCGAGGAGCTTCCAAGTTGCTTGACAAGTGTTCATAGAGGCCAGTAGGATTTCTCTTGGATGATGTAAATTTATCCACCCTAGTTAAGGAGAAATTCAGAAGTTATGAAAGTTTTGGAATCAATGATTTTCTTATAAAAGAAAATATCTTACTATGCAACCACTGACCAAAATAGCATATACTTTAAGTGCCAGTAAATACCAATGTTCACTTCAGGACAGTACTGGATATTTTAAGTACTTATGGTAGACTTGAAAGTATACAAGCCAACCTACACCTTTTACCATCATCTAGAATTTGTCTCATCTTTTTCTGTATCCCTATTAAGTCAGGGAAGGAAAAAAAATCTGCTAAATTAAAATTATCTCCTTCAGTTAATTCAGTCAATTATGAGTTTCTCACTTTTTTAAGGGTCTCTTCCTCCTGTTTTACCTTCCAAAGATGGCATCAAGGTACAGGGGGGAGGGGGGCTTCCATCAACTTCATCACTATTTTCTTCCCTTTCTACTACTGTGGTTCACCTGGTCTTGCCCCTAGGAATCCTTCCATGATATCTATTGAGATGAAACTGGTCCCTGGCATGGCACCAATTTAGCTTTTGCTGTTACTTTTCCTGACTTAATGTTTGGTGTATCCTCCCCAAGGTGTACAGAAATATTTACATCCCCTTAGGACCACACCCAGCATTCATGTACTAGCATGTCAGGACCAACCTATCTGCCTTTACATGAAGCCATTTCAAAGCATTTAACTGATTGGAATCATAATGGTCCAACATATGCAGAAAGAAACAAATTTTCTGTGGGGCTCGCCCCAATATTCCTTGCTTGAAAAGTAAGGAGCAAGACTTCTTGTACCAGCAGTTTTTCAAAACTATCTGAATGCTCTGTCCCTCACTTCCACTTCTTGGAGTTTCTTCCAAGAGAGGAAAATTAGGATAACAACATCTGACTACAAGTCTCTCTTCCTCTGATCTTGTCGTCGCCACTGGAAAACGACACAAAACCAAAACCAAAACCTGAAGTAGTCAGATGGAAACTTTCATTACAGCAGACTGCAGCATTTTTACACAAGGACTTACAATAAAGTTCTATGAAACAGGTATGCCAGACTTGGTTTTTTTATATAGGCATATAGTGAGAGGAAGTTGGAAAATTAATAAATTCTATTACTTTTCAAGAAACTAGATTTCAAAACTATTCTAATGCTATGAATTTAAAATTTCATCTTTGAGATTCATTCCTAGGGCAAAAAAAACTTTATGTTTAGTCTTAATGACTGAAGGGTTCCATGGAAAGATGATTTAAAAAATAAACAACTGTTACATAATTTCAAAAACTGGTACATATTTAGATGCCTTCCTGATAATATGAGAAACACTAGCATTCTATATCAAACCACCTCTTCACTCTCTACATTATGGTATATTCTAGAGAGCTGTTAAATGAGACAAAGGCTTAACAAACTCCAAATAAATATAAACAATTTCCCTAAGAGCATTTGTATAGGATGTTCTAAAGTAAAACTGGCTTTGAAGAAGCAAACCCAACTCGCACAAATAAGATCTGCCATATACCAGGTACTGGCGATAAAAAAATAAATAAAGATCATGATAATTATCATCGTCACTTTCAAGCTTGTTCCCTGATATGATCCTCTTATTTCTTTTTTATTTTAACGATCCATCTCTCTCTCTCTCTCTCTCTCTCTCTCTCTCTCTCTCTCTCTCTCTCTCCCCACTCACATATGTCTATATTGATACTCTTTACTAACAACAAGACACTTTGACAAAATGACAAGAAGAGGAAGTATTTATAACTTCATAGAGACTGTAAAGTTAAAATACAGTGAGTTTAAGCAAACTTTAAGTCACTCAATTTATAAGTTGAGTCATAAACTCAACTTCCTTGACACTGAATCTGCTACTTCTACTCTACAACAATTCTTCACCAATGAACAATCTAATTTTCCCCCAAAGAGACCGGGGGACAATTGGTTCAGAATTCTAGATATGAAATCATGCTAGGATAGTAGGGAATTAAAGGGACAAAACCAGACATCTATTCTGCATACTGCTGTCTCCAGGTTTGACACCTATCTCCTAGTCTTTTTAATGTTATAGAACCTCTGTATTTTAACTAGTCATCTGCCCTCCCCATCTCCTTTTCTGCAACAGATTTGAGAAAGTGGAGGCAAGTTGTTAGGGACCATGTGGACAAGAACAAGCATTAGGGATGGTGAACAAGAAGAGAGTCCTGGAGTCCTCACTCTGTGGACCAACCTACCAGTTTGAACTGTTTAAGCCTAGACTGAAAATAGACTGAGAATAAACTTCAATCACATTTAGGTCAATTTTACTGTTGCTTTCTCTAAGACCAGCTGAACCTCAACTTTAATGGTTATCTTCCCTACTCAGTCTTTAGCAAGTGTTGGTATTTAGAAACTGTTAACAGTTCTCCATTAGTGCCTACAAAATAAAATCCAAACCCAGACTTCAAGGACTTTCGCAATCTGACCCCAACCAACCTTCCCCTCCTTATTTCCACTACTTCTTTTCACTCTAGCCAGACTGATAGATGTGCTATTTTGTGAACACTCCTCTACTATCCCACCTCCCCAAAGATACTCCACAATGAACTCTAATTTCTAAAATCCACTTTATTCTTTGAATGAATGGTTCGCAGTCCACCTTTGAGTTACTGTATCCTATACCCACAAAATGCTTAATAAAGATTCTTTTGTTGAAAGGAGATTAGAGAAAGAGCGCAGAAAAGAAGGAAGAGAAGGAAACTCAAGGAAGGAAACACAATAGACTGTGGTGGTGCGCTATGGGTGATTTGGTGGTAGTTGCACTAGCGTGGTGATACCTATAGGGCGTATCTTAATTTTACCACAATTAAAAATTAAATAATTAATTAACAAGAAGAAGAACAAAGAGCAGGAGAATGTAGAAGCAACTGGGAATGGGTGACTACTATATTTGTTAAAGTCAGTGATGATGGAGAAGTATAAGTGATGGATCCAAAAAAGAAACTATAAAGCTATGCAAGACTGAAAAGAAACCCTATGGTTATAAGCATGTTGTGTATCTTTCCTGAACTTTCTATGTGATTGTTTATTATTTGTTCCTTGGGAAAACAATTAAGCAAATGAGAAACGTTAAGGCACGGGTTTCCATTCATTTACTAAGCTATTTTCTCCTCATGTAGAGTAATTTGAATAAGCCACAAATTAATTTTCTATTGATGGTGCCAGAATGTCTTTGAGCATTTTAAGATACTCAGAGTAGCTATTTGAAACTATTTATTTTTCAGGGCAATTTTATTGAAAGTAAGACTCCCAGCATATTGGTATATTTGAAAGGAAGACCATTCTGTTTTCACTTAGGTCTTTGTGTATTGTTTTCTCCAACACTAAACAACAGCTGTATCTAGGCAGCATATTAAATTATCCTTTCTTTCAAGGAAATTTAGTTGGAATATTGAGAAAGGTAAAACAGGGAGAATTAGCAAGAGAGTGCTAATAAAAAGTGTTAAGTTCATCTTAAAGGATTATAGCACAAGGTAAGAAATAACTAAATGCTATTAGCCACTGTATAAATCACACTGAACCATTGGAATCTTTCTTCTGACCTCAAGTTTCCATGTTTCTAAATATTTCCAATATTCTAGAAGAGTATACTCTCATGGAGATTACAAAAGATGTTTCCTCCAGCATCCCCCAATAGCAGGGGCAATAACTGTCCTGATGATAGCTGAGAGAAGGACTTCCCATCCTTCTATACAAAGAACAGGGTTTTCCCTTGTCAGCCACTGGACTCAAAACAACTGCATGTGCAGTTACGGTGGGACCAGATTTAACATGAGGCTAAATTTAACCAGAAGATGTTGTGAGCCAGCTTGGGGGAGGGCCAGGGCGATCCTTTTGCTCCTCATGGCTTTGAAAAGGGCAAGCCCTCTGGAGAGCAGGACTCAACATGTATATTTTCACGTGTAGATAACAGAATCTGTCACAGTATCTTTAAACTGAGTTGTCTGCATTCCAGTCAAATATATCATCAAAAGCATACCCCAGCCTGCTCTGGATTTGTATTTTCCAGACTCACTAGACTGTACCATAATTTACTGAGATACAAATCAGAGATACAAATACCTGACACTCCCTTCTTTACCAGATTAAAATTATGATTCATGATTTAATGCCAACAACTCTTGTTATGTTACATAAGGTACTTTTAGAATAACAACAATATCTTGCATTTTTATCACATTTTATAGTTTCACATTCATTACTTCATAGCAGAGTATGTTGTTTCTTTAAACTTTTGGAAAATGTGTCCTTTCATATGCTGCCAATACTTTTATTTAATACACATTTAATTCAACAAGCACTAATTGAGCACTTACTATCTTCCAAACTCATGTCACACTCTAAACATACTTAAGATAACCAAAATATTTTCGGACCACAACCTTACACAAATGGATCCATTCTATCATAAATATCAGGTCTATTATATTAATAAAATATAATTCCCTATATGCCATTTCTAGTAAAGGAAGGAGGTCAGGAATACACCTAAATCAAGCTTTGGATAACTAAGATCATCCTTGAATATGAATCTAAATACTAAGGTAAACTTACAGGCTTTTTCTGCCCAAAGAAGATGCCCATTTCCAATCACCAACTATGTCATATATGATGTAGAGTAGAAAAACTGTATAGCAGCATGGGATAAGCAACATTGCTTTCCTTTACACATGGGAGTATTTCCCTGGTACCGTGGGTTTGCATTAACCTTCAGATGGTTCCCACAGCCGGAAACTATCCTTATGTGCCCTGAGCTTTTGTAACTACTTGCTGCCCACTCTTCTTGTTCCATAGTCACGCCTTAAGACCTTTCAGCCAACTTTTGTCTCTCAGTTGACCCTTTCTCTGGAATACACCCTAGTCTCATCTTTTTCTCCCAGACAATCTGCTCTTCTCCATAGACAGTATGTCCAAACAACTCCAATTTGTATTCCATGACCTTTCCAACAACCCACACACCCTGTTAAATGGATGTTTTACTCATACAATCATGATAGTTTTCTTGTTTCCCTAGGATCCTCTGCGTTAGTGAGTTTAGAGAGCAGTGCCCTGGTTTTTTAATCATGGACTTCAAAGCTAAGATTTACGGATGTTTTCATTGTGCCAGGTGCCACAAAAGAAATCTCATTTAAGCTCTATTATAATTTTTGGAGGTCTGTATTAACCCCACAACATGGATGAGGAAACAACCTTGGACAGTCAAATAGCTTTCCCTAACGTGTTGCTCGTTGTTTGTGAAACATAGACTTTCATCTCTTATACTTGGCATTATAGCATAGATTTCCCCAAAAAAATGCTCAGATAGACTTTTTGTAATACATGTCACCTTGGCTTACGCAGCTAAGGTCAATTGATGCCCTGCAGCCTCAAGGGATACTACTAAAAAGATTATCTATATTTAGGGACATCCCCAGAAAATAAAAGAAAAAGCCTTTGTAATGAATAAACCTATCTTAGAGCAGAGCAAACACCCAGAGACAGGGTTTTGGCAGAGTTATATCTTGTTGTGTAAAACCCTTTCCTTGATGCCCCAACCCTTACCCCATTTCTTAACTCAAGATATAAAACCAGTTTGTCCCATTTACTCTAGAATTTACAGCTGTGTATATTCTCCACACACATATAATTAAATTTTCTCTTCCTCTCCTACTAATCTGCCTGATGTTAATTTGTTTATTCCGCCTGCTCAAAAGGAACCAAAATGGATGGGGGAATTTTTTCCTATGTCCCTATAGCACCATTCATGGTGCAACCAGGTGAAGAATACATGTAACTATACTTACTAACTCAATAGAGGGATTACCATGGGCTCTTTGTCACAAAGTTGTTAGAAGACCCCCTGCCAAAACCAAACACCAGAAAAGAGGCAACAAGGAATTTCCAATCTCAAGAGGCTGTTATCACCCACAGAGCCAGATGGACAAAAGAAAGAAGTGATATCCCAGAGCTCGGAGGCTGAAGACATGGTAGAAAGTGGAACCCAGCAGGCTCAAAGAATGGGAGTGGGGGCCATGGAAAAATAAGCTGTCCAGCAGGAACCAAAGCTACATAAGAGACAATCAATACCAAAGAAATCCCTGAAACAGAGAGAGATGGAGATAATCACTCTGGATTATTCCTTCCTCCGTTCTACTATCTCCTGTCAGTCTCTCCCAGAATCACTCTTACAGAAAGAATTGACTGGAAATAAGGTTGGAGATGAAACAAGGACGGTTTCTCTACAACATGGAGAGGGGAACAACAGAAAGACAGGGAGTGGATCTGAGAAGAAACTAATGACAATTTACCTTATTCCAAAGTTCATACTCACTTCACTGAAACAAGATCGCTGCCCTTCATCATTCGCATCCAGTACTGATGACCGTGGTAGGACACATACGCTACCCACTGGTCAGCTGAATAATACCTGCTTCTTCTCCTAAGCATTGCCAAGCACCTCACAAGGCAAGTGGACATAGCGGGCGCCCAGTGAAAATTCCCGATTTTTTCTCTCTCAAATATTGAGTAAGCCTATCAAATTAGCTACAGTTATGGTTATGTAAACATAAGACATATATCTCAATTAACTAAATGCTAAGAGGAGAGAAAATTCCCATGACTCAAAGAAGATATGAGAATGCATAATTTTTCAATTTTGGCCTTTATGTGACATTATTTTATCAACTTTATTGCTAAATCAGTTCCATGACTCAGGTGACTAAGCGTTCATCACACAGGCCAGAAAGCAGTCTAGGTAGTCTGGGAGTCCTTTGAAGACCCGATTGTTACTTATTACTTAATCCTGACTTATCCCCTCCTAAGGAGAGGAAAAGCCAATATCATTTTAATGCTGTCAAAAAGTCACTTGCTCAGCCTCTTCGTTATACCAGTTGGTATTATTGTTGGAAGTCATTACTTCTCAAGTGTCCTCTATTTAATCTATTTCACATTCATAAGGAGTATGAAATCCAAAACTAGCATAGACTCGATTATACTCATTACTTGATCTTAGAAGTAATCTTCTAACATATGGAAGAGGGGGCCTTTTGGGAAAATGTCAGTGGGTCTGGAGTATCAGAGTGACAAAGTTCCCAATGCTGAGTACTCATCCAAACACATTTAATCCCCTTCATTATAAAAATTACATGAGAAATTTCATAAGAACCATCTTACTAGCAGAATTCTAGGTATTTCCTGTTCCCAAGGGCAGAGAAATACTGCAAAATCAACATTTTTTAATGACATTTCAGTACTGTCTCTCTTGGCTGAAAACAGAAAAAGCAAGAGACACGTAAGAATGAAAAAGGAAAAAAGTTTAATTAAAAATTTTCAGTTTCCAAATAGTTGATTTTTACATTAAACTTTTACACCAATTTGTATTTTATCAAAACAAATCTGCCCATGCCTGGTGACAACATCATGAATAAATTAAAATAAACACATCTGCTTCCCCAAAGTTTAATTCTTCCCTGATAACTATTATGAGAAATGAGTATAATCATTTCTATGTAAAGACTGAGAATCATTTGATTGAATTGTTTGACTGTTTATACATTTTAGAATAAAATTCTGCTGTTATTCATTTGGAATACAGTCTCAGATAAGCTCATTTGAACTGGTGGCAAATTCTAATGTTTATTAAAGTCTGTGAAATGAATTCACATTGAATATGATCCTTCAGTCTGAAAGTTGAGTAGCAAGCCAGCATAAACTTCTTTTGGCAGGAAAGTTAAGAATTTCTCTCCATTTCAGACAACCCCTCAACCCAACCCCCACCCCAACACACACACCCCATTTTCCTCCATCCTGATGCCCAGAAACCGCTCTAAAAGGAGCGGCTGACCTGGGGTCTGTTCACTGTCAAATCTATTCCTCCCGTGGACCTAGACTGCTCTGTGACAAGAAGGTGCTGCCCCCCACAGGCTGCATTCCCCAAGTTGAGTTTCCTGCTGACTACTGATAGCTTCAACCACGGAGAGGAAACCTGTAGAGAGATCAGAGAGCAGGAGAAAAGGAAAACCCTGGACATGTCTAACTGTCTGCCTCAGCTGCATCTTCTGAACATATCAAGTGGCAAGAAAGGCCACCTGCAGTTCCAAGTAACATGACTCCAACCCCTAGAACCTCATAATAATCACATGCAATATGTAAATACATCAAATAAATACTTTATATACCTTAAACTGACAAAAATATATGTCAATTATATCTCAATTAAAAAAATACACCTTCCCTTGTCTGTCTTGTTATGGCTTTCTTTGTTGCTAATCTCTAATCTCTATCTCCTATTTGTTTCTAAAATCTTCCATGATGTACATAACCAATTTGCCCTGCTAAGTTTCCACTGTGTTAGCTATTTTGAGTGCTTTCTATTTTCTTAGTTGGATGCTCATTAACATCAAATTACTCCCTTACAGAGGTTTTATAGAAACCAAAACCCTAAAAGAAAATGAGAGGAGAGGGGAGAGGACGGAGTGAGATGAGGAAAGGAGAAAGGGAATATGGGAGGGAGAAGGAAGGAGAATAAGAAAAACGGATGGGAGAGAAAGGGAGACTAGAGAAAGGGAAGAAAGGGAAAGAGAGTAAGACGGGAGAGGAAAGGAAGGGAAGGAAGGGGGGAGAAGGTGAAGGGGAGGGAGAGAGAAAAGGAGGAGAGAAGAGAGGGGGAGGGGAAAAGGAAGGAAACTGAGCAAGAGAAGGACAGGAGGGAAAGGGAGGCAGAGGAAAATTCTCTTCTCATGTGCCTCCACAGAGCTCAGTGATCTTGGAGGGAGTGCCATCTACGTCTTTTTGTTTCATCATTTATCACCAAGCGGAAGTGAGTCTAGCTGACCTAGGTCATGGCATCCCCCACTTCCAGAGCTCATTCACTTTGCTTTTCCTGTAATCAGAACAATTCAATTGCCCCAGAATGTCACTCCTCACAGCAAAGACCATGCGAATTTTTGTGGTTGACTAATTCATCTGGGGTTCTCCATGAGCAGATACCTCTGGTGTACCCCTCTCATAGAGAAGCGAGAGCCTGGAACCAGGAACATCAAGGGGAAGCTCAGCTGCTTAAAGCTGAAGGATGATATTCTGAGAAAGAGATCCTCGGGCCCGAGAAGTCTCCCTTCTGGTGCCCTTTATTCCAATAACTCGAAACATGCTTGCCAATGGAGCTGCCTCCCAAACCTTCCTGTCTGCAGGGTACAAGAATATTCCTCCCCATTTCTGTACCCCCTTCCTGCATGGTTTCCAAGGAAACTCTGCTGGGTATCTCCAAAACTGTCTTGAATAGTCAGTTCTTTGGGACTCACTTTTCCATCAACAGAAATTGCAAATAGTCGCCTGAATCAAATTGGGCTTAATCATTCCCATCTCCTCTGTTCCCCCTTACTTTATTAAGTGCTATCATCACTTTCTACCCACTCCAAAATAAAACAAGAATGACAGGGGCTAAACTGAGATACGTTAGATCAATGAGTAGAGTAACCAAGGAGTAGGAGACTCAGTGGGAGGTTATATAAGATTCATCATGTGATCTCCATCTATCCCAGCATAATGAGGGGGATAAACATGCAAATACAAGTGGTCAATGTTAACAGAGCTGTATGTACATAATACTGTAGGCCAATATGGATGGGAGAAGCTAGATTAGCTGGGGAGGCAGGGAAGCCACTGTCCTTACCCTTGCCTCAACTTTCAGTGAATACTGAGGGCTGACAGGATATCAACATGTCTGATATTCACTTAAAAATCACATTAACTTTACCAACAGGGATTAAAGGAATTTAATTACTTTTATATTCAATTCCCTTTTGGGTTAACTGTTGTTATTTCTATTCATTTTTCATAAAAACTTGAGCTCCATGGAAAAATTCTAAGTATATTTACTATGAACAAATCTTACTGCCAAAAGGTCCGGCTGTGAGAAGTACTACAAAGTAGAAGACCTGGGAAAAGAAAAGCTAATTCTGGGTTTATGGGTCTAGTAATTTTTATATTTTGCAAGGGTATCATGCAATGCTCCAATTCCTTTTTTTCCTAGTGGGGTTTTCCACCACTTTCTAAATAAATATTTAGATAAATTTAGATAAATATTTAGATAAATCTAAATAAATATTTTAAATAAATATTTAGGCATCAATATTTATTTATAATTAAGTACTGGTTGTGTTAAGTAAATGCAGTATTATGGACACCTGGGCCTTATAAAACCAGTTCTGGCTTTTGACTAATCAGTTCATTTTAAGATTTTGTACTCACTGACCAGTACCTGCACACTGGTTCACTGAACTCCTTCTTGTTATTATTGTCCCACTGATGCTGTAAAATTCCAATGAAGGCATACTCTTTAACAAACACATAGCTAGAATGCTTTATTACTTAGCTGCTTGTACATAGCTAAGAATGAGAAGGAATGATACAGTAATGTGAGGAACTTCCGGAGGGTTCTCTATGAGCCTAGATTTCCATATTAGTCCTTTCTGGGGGGGAAAAACAAGTCTAGGTTGCATGCTTGAAATGTTTTCAGCCAGCAGTTTCACATGCCAAGCTAAATCCGCTTTCTACTTCCCTGGTGAAATATCAGAGATTTCTAAGGACAATGAAATTTTTCAACTGGTCAGCCTCTCTGTGGAGTCAGATGTTCCTATCCTAAGCTCTCAGTCAGTTGATTCATTTGTACAAAATTAGTCACCAAATCTGTAGACAGCCTTGTGTCTGGGTTTATGTAGATTCAATCTCTATCTGCCTGAAGAGTTTGAAAAATCATACCAGTGACTACTCTGGAACTCTGAGTAAGTCCATTTTTCATATTAAGACATATCACTAAGCCGTTATGAAAATTAAAGATAATAAATAATTAGCAAGATAGTTAATACTGTGTTAATATTATTAATAGTGGTATTATAATTACTTATTATAAACAATTTTAGTAGCTAATGGCACTACTGAGAAAAGAAATTATGCAGGTAGAAACATAAAGTAAATGATCTCAATAATCAGGATTTACCCAGAAAGCACTAGAAATTCTACAGTCACGTTTAGGGCAGTCTATAGCTCTCTCTGGAATGCAGAGGACACACGATTGATATGATATATGCGGAAGTTTCTGCAGTTAAAGGAGGTTTGATTATCAATAACTGTATACCCTTAGCCTCCATTTGCTCAATGGCAACAGCAGCTTTTCATTAAATAGAGAGAAAGCGTCTTTCCCAAGTTAGTGACAGGTGGGGTGATGAGAAACATGCAGCAGCACACACACAAACACAAGCTCCATCTCAAACCATCCGCCAGACCCCATAACAATAACAGTATTTGGAAGGACTGACAGTTTTCATCTTATTATTTAACCAACATCTTTTTTTCATTTGTTTTGGTTGATTTTTAAAGCAACCCTCCTTTGTCCCTCATTCTTTTTCTTCTTTATCTTAATGAGTATTTCTGTAAATCACTTACAATAATGGACAGAATTGCAGGCTATTTATATTACACAAGATTGTCAAAGGAAAAAAAAAGTGTGAACAGTCAATGACATTCTTGCTCTTTCTACTCTTTCGACAACTGTCCGTATCTTCAAATAGCTTTCCCAGGCTCACACTCCTGAACTCAGTGTAAACTCAACAAATGCTTCTGGAACCTCTTATGAATTTAGGGACCAATTCTACCCTCCTCTATTTGACCGCATTACATTTTTTTGGAAAGAGGATTATAATACTTTCCAGTCATCAAGGCTTCCTGTTATTGCAAATCTGCATTTCTGGTGTAGATTAACAAACTCTAGAAATCTTCATCGCCCAGCATAGGTTTAAATTTGAAACTCATATGTACAGCAGCTTACAATCTGCAGGCAGCAGAAATGACACGATTGAATGAGGAGACCGTGCGCCACCAACAAAACATCGAATTATTTTGTATCAGCATTCAGTATCAGCATTTACTAGTATTTACTGAAATGCCGCCACCGAATTTTCAAGTTTTAAATAAATCATTCACCCAATTAAGGTTTATTAGAACTATAGAGTTTTTGTTTTTGCTATGGAATCAAAAAAGTCATTACCTTCACAAATCCATAGTTTTCTCCTGCTAAACCGGAATCACAGAGTTTCAAATGTGTTTGGGCTTCCTATGACATGAAAGATGGTATTTAGTGTATCAATCTCTAGCCTATGTTGGGGAAGGGGAGGAAACTGAGATGAAAAAACCATAAAAATGCAAATCTAAAAATTTGTTTTCAAAGTGAAAAGTTTCAGTTGGAATATGTCGAGCTATACTGTAAGGCGCAGCTCAATACAGAGACCTAGAGTCAAGACAAAAGCCTGGTTGAAAATAAGAGAAAACTTAATGCAGAGAACAGGCTGGTGGTTACCAGAAACGAGGCTTTAGGAGTGAGTAAAACAGGTAAAGGGGCCAATTATATGGTGATGGACAGAAACCAGACTTTTGTTGGTGACTGGCATGCACTATATATAAATGTTGATATAATGCTGCACCCCAGAAATCTATATGTTACTTCAATAAAATGTATTATAAAAAAGAAGTGATTGTTTATATTTACTATGAGCACATAAGACTATAAATTAATAAAACTAGAAGCAAAGCTGAAAAACAGCTCAATCCTGAGTAAAACTGGCCATTTTAAGAAAACAATGAATAAACTATTCCTACTGACTCCATAACTGGTATTTTCACTACACTCTCAGAACATCTTTACACAGCAATATATCCAAATGTATAGCTATTTCCCTTTTTACATAAGAATTAAGGGCCTCCCTGGAGGCACAGCCATTAAGCGCTGCACTGTGGAGGTGTTGGCAGCAGCACGCGAGTTCAATGCCCGGCAGGGAAATTCCCACATGGCTCGCAGACCTCTCTTGCCTCGCCCGCTGCTCCCCTCAGCAGTGTATTTCCGTTGATCTGCCTGTTCTGCTCCCCACTCTGTCTCTGGTGAACCCTCTCGCTGCCCCACGGCTCTGGCCTGTACCCCAGCTTGTATGTATAAATAAATAAATCTTTAAAAAAAAAAAGAATTAAGCAAAATTCCTACTGCCATTCATGCCATGGGACTCAAATCTATGTTCTACTAATAAGTCCAGAGATAACTTTACTATTAAATCAATAACTTAGAGCTAGAGTTTTCAAAATGTTTCCATGGTTCATCACTTAGGAATTTATCAGAAATGCAAATTCTAAGGCCCCATTAAAGCAGACCTATTAAAGACCTATTAAAGCAGAAACCACTAGTGTGCCCAGCAATCTGTGTTACAAATTTGGCAACCACTGACCTACAGACATATAATTAGACATGGCAAAGGAAAGGTGTTTCTGCCTCCATTCTTTCTCTGAAACTAGCTGCAATGAACAATAAGGGGATAAAAGAAGGAAATTCCATCTTAGCTGATAATAGCTACTATAATACCAAACCAAAAACTATGAGAACTACTGTAAGATTTGAATTCAATTGAGTATAATAGATGCATACCTTAACAAACCTCAGGAAATTCTACAAAGGAAGGCAAGACAGCCCCTAAAGCACCTGACCAGGGATTTCTTATTTGAAACAGCAAGTTGTGGAGAGTGACAAGTACTATGGAACTAAATGGGGAATGAGGCAGACACACCATTTTGGCATCTCTGAGGCAGACAATATAGCAAAGAGAGATGGTGGGTGGCAAAAGGTTGCTGTTTTAAAGTTGCTGTTCAGAACTGGAGAAGTAAAATTAATAAATACAACTCCCCAACATTGTTTCGTTTTGCAAGATAAGCAAACTGAATGGGCAGATCCCTGAGGGAAGTAAACAAAATTCTGTTCTCTGTCAGAAATTGAGAATTGAGAACTCCTAAGCATAATGAGGCGACCTGCTGCTGCAGTTGACCCCCTGCCCAGTCTCTTCTCAGATAACTGTTCAGCAAAGAACTGAAAGAACGTTTCACTTAAAACTATCAGAAATTTACTGGCATAAAATCAACATTTATAAATACTATTAAAAAATGAAGACTAAAAGAGTCACACAAAAATTACAAGCAACAATTATATGTGAAATATATGAAATACTTTGAGACATTGCAAGAAATATTAAATAGGCTTTTTGAGAACAATATTTAGAAAAAGAGAGAACAGTTCAAAGAAATAAATGACAATAGAAGGATGTTAAAAGGGAGTTGCTAGAATTGAGCAAGGAAAAAGAAAAATATGACTTTCACAAATAAAATCCTACTTAGAAACAGAAAATTTTGATTGGATATGATCAGAAGTAAGACTTACAGAAAACAGACTTGAGAAAATTAAGTAAAACAAACAGGACTAGTATAATTATAAATCTTTAGAGGAAATGAAAATGGATATGAGAGATAGGCAAATAAGATCCCACGGGTAGATAAATAATGCTCTCCATGGAAACAAAGAAAAAAACTACATTTATATTAGAAGAAAACATTCCCATGTCATGTTATGAAGAGTAAGTTGATTTCAGTGTTAAAAGTGTTAAAGGGGCCTCCCTGGTGGCCTAGGGGTTAAGGCTCATCACTATCACCTCTACAACCTGAGTTCCATCCCTGGCCAGGGAGCTAACCCACATGGCACAGAAGATCTTGCCTGTCTTGCCTGCTGCTCCCTTAGCAGTGTATTTCAATAGATCTGCCTGTTCTGCTTTCCACTGTGTCTCCGGTGAATCCTCTTAAACCCCTCACACCTCTGGCTTACACCTTAGTTCCTCTACACATAAATAAAATTTGAAAAATAAATAAATAAAATTAAAATGTTAAAGTAGTCTAAAAAGGGATTTTACAATGATGGTGTAAACAATCTATAATGAAGATTTAATTATCCTTAATAAGTACCAAATATAATTGAAATACATGAAACAAAAAGTGGAAAAAATACTGTCATGTGTGTCTTAATGACTGGGCTATGTTGTGAGAAATATATCACTGAGCAATTTTGAAACTGTACAAAGGTCATAGAGTATAGAAACCTAGATGGCATAGCCTACTGCCCACCTAGGTTATATGACTGAGCAAATTGGGGCCATTGCTGTATATGCAATTCACTGGTGACTAAGCTTCCTTGTGATGCAAGACTAAGAGGAGTAGACATAAATAAAAGGTAAAAGTTTATAAATAGTCCTTGAGAGATAGAGAGTAAAAAAATAAATACCATTACATAAAAAAATAATAAACATACTATGTGGATGTTACATACACACACATAAATAAAATGAAGGGAGCAGCTTTTAAAGGCATGCGAAAAATGTATTCAAGTCGACAATGTAATAACCCCTGAAGAAAACCACAATGAATTTCCTAATGTGAAAGAGTATATGTGATGTTTTCTAACCACAGCATCATAACATTCGAAATGTACACTAGAAACTAAGACTAACACATCCAGAAATGAAATATTCTCAAGCAATTCTTGAGTCTAATGGGAAATAAGTTGTCATGTCAGAAGACCGAGACTTGGCGGGTTCTTGGTTCCAATTCCCAGGCAAGTGCAAAAGTGTAAAAAACCTTTAGAAATAAATTCAACAAGAATATAAGATTATAAATAACATTTATATATAAAACTAAATACTGTCCTATAGACAAATAAAATTGACCTAAAAACATAGAAAATGGAAAACTATCATTTTCAATAGTTACTTTCTCAGGGCTCAGCTGCAAAACAGTCTTGACATATAATTAAATTCAAAGAATTTAATAAAGGAACTAGTTATGAAGGTATTAGAATAGCTAGTTTAAAGAGCAAACAGGGGAAAGTATTGCCTAAAAATTAGTAACAGCACAAAGTTGCTAATGCCGCCAAGATGGAAGGACAAATAGAAAAGATGACAGTCCTAGAGTCCGGGCCTGCACCTCCCAAGGGAGCTGGAAGGTGGAACTCTGATGAGGTAGCCTGCTGGAACCTGGGACTACAGCAGTTGCCAGAGCTGCAAGAAGACTCAATCAGAGAAGCCTAAAACAGAGGGACGTGGAGAACTGCCCCAGCTTTGTCCCTGCTCCCTCCCTCCATTATCCTTCCTTTGTCACCCACTGGCCAAACTTAAATGGAAGCCAACTGGAAAGGGCATGTGGGAATTTAGTTTACATGGTGTCTAATCCTGCCAATGCAAAAAAGAAGGGAGAAAAATCATTCTGAAACCAAGAACACAAAAGACTAAGCAAAGCAACCCAAAGAAAGAAAGTCAACTTTTTTTTTAAAGATCCTTAAAAGGAAAATGCGTTATAGGCAAAATATGAGTTTATTTCTAAATGTGAAAAAAACGAGCAAATTATATACAAATCATATGATAACAAAGTAAGTTTCTCTCACCCCATAATTATAGTCTTTCCCCATAGAGGTGACCACTGTTACTCTGTTTATACTTGTGGAAAACGTCCCAAAACATACATGAAAATGTTTAAAGGTCCACAAGAATAAAGTATTTCTTGCAGTTTCTTTTTCACTTGATAATATATTGAAGAGCTTGTCAAAATTCATTTTTTAAGTCTTCATTTGATAAATAAGTAGGCTGTTGCTAAGGTTCTTGTTACAGACAACACAGTACAAAGGTTATAGAATACTGACTGCTTGGCTATATCTTCATATGTCTGGTATCCGAACTGATTAAGTTAGCATGTGTCCAACCAGGGACAATACAGTTGAAAATAAATCCTAAGTGTGATATGGGATTAAAATTAAGGCACGAAAACATGGAGCTCATTTCATATGCATCTCACAATCAATGTTACTTATAATTCATACCCATATGTATGAGTGTGTAAAAGGGCATGCAGATTAATGTGCATCTTTATATGTGCATCTTTATCCCCAAGGCAATTGCACATACCAATATTCTTAGGCACTCAAAACTAATTAAAACCTGATCCCCTATGCTTTGGCCAGACCAATGCACTTGCCTCTGAAATTTTTCAGGTTCTTGAGATAGCTTGATTGGATGAACTTGCACAAGGCCTTAACCTCGATAGCCCTTTGTTTCCTCATTATTAAAAAAAGGGTGCCTGTCCTCTTCTTGAAAATTCAACAATTCTCCTCTTCTCAGCTCTTGTTGCTTCCTTTTCAAGAGTAAAGACAAAAAAAGCAACACCCTTATTTTTCAAGAATGAACTAAGTTTCAAAGTTAAGGAGAAGAAATCTTGGGAACTCATTTCCTAACATAAAATGACTTTTTTCATTGTCTTATTTCTGTAACACCTATATTCTCCCCTTAATCTTTGTAAAGTGTTAAAGGTTCCTTAAGTCTCCTCCCAAGAAGGAAATTAAAAGAAGAAAAGTTGGAAAGAGAACATGAGAGTGAAACTGTTGAACATTACCAAAATTTGCATTACTGCTGCTTTTACTGTCTTCAAAAAACTGACTCAACTCTAATAGATAAGACAGAGTAAGGTGATTACAGTATGCTTTTATGTAGACATCTTGTTAGCTGTGAAACTCCTTTGAAGTTTTGATACATGAGAAGAACGAAGTGCCTCATTTTTGTTTTTAAGTAGAAATGATAAAAAAAATTTCATGGACATAAATGTATGAAACACTTTGGAGAACTGAGTAGGGCTACATTCCTTACTGCCGATAACAAACTAATAGAACAACTATTGTATCTGACACGGGCAGCTGGGCATGTGGCTGTCAACACATAAATTAGAAAATTTCTTAAAGTGATAAAAACTATTTGCAATGTTAGTGTTGAATAAAGCAACCTAAATTAAAAATAAACAAAATAAGAACAAATTATAATATATCCTTAAAATAAAATTCTATAAGCAATCAACAGCAGTAATGATAGGCTACATAACTGAGGTGATAGAAATCTCCAGAATTCAGTAAAGATCATAGACTTTTCAAAGTTAAAAGAGTTGGTGGTAGCCCTAGTGGGATAACATATATCTGATTTAAGTGATATAATATATAAAATATATAAATATTTAATTTAATATAAATATTTAATTTAATTTAATATAAATATCTGATTTAAGTGATATAATATATAAAATATATAAATATATAATATATAAGTGATATAATATATAAAATCACTTATCTGATATAAGTGATTTAAAGTGTATGACATGTTAATTTAATATATAGAATAAAATATTGACTCTGTAGTGATAATTACCGCCAACACATTATGTAATTCTTTTTCTTTAGTGGTTGGGATAATTAAGTTGTTAGTAAGTACGGTGATTATAATACAATTATATATAATACAATTATAATATAATACAATTTAAAAATTTTCATTAAAGGTCAGAGTTATCAATACATGATGGCCCTGATTTCTTAGAAGTTATGACTCAGTCACTTCTTAATGAATTCAGGAAGAGAACACAAGTTATCTAAGAGGGCAGAATACTCAAGTCATGATATTTCACTCCCAAAGCCAAGACAATCATTGCTTCAAGTCTTTGAGACACTAAGTCTTTTCCCTGCTGGGTAAGCTGACAAGCCACATGAATCCATTCAAATGATGAATGGGGCCCAGAAATAATTAACACTGACATCAAAGATCAGCTGGTTAGGGTCAAGGGCTTATTGACCATGAACTTCCACATTTTGGGGTTAATGAAAGGGGGCCATTTTGAACTTCAAAAATGTGGTGAGTTAAGTCTTTAGAGCACCAATGTTTGTCAGACAGAATTTGTTTTGCGGACTTGATTACAAAATCCTGCCAGAAACTGGAATCTGGTCTTTAGAGAATTATTAGATTCTGTTTATTCTAGAGTCACATGAAAGCATTTCAGTGGGGAAAAAAATCAGTGTTAGTAAAATCAGATAACAAATGGTTCTTTGGAGACTCTGGTATGAACCACATAGTCTGCAGTGTTTCTGCGACACATTGGCTGGTTGAAATGTATTGCCTCATTTTGGTCATTGTCATTATGTCTCCTTCTCTCTTCTCTCTTCCTGGAGTCTAAATGATAACGATCAGAAACTTTGCATGCAAAAACCCCAAACAGGTGGAATATAGAAGTTTTACTTGTATTTTATATCAAGTTTGAGGGTTGTTAGGCAACACGAAAGGTAAAGCTGATAAAAACAAGTATTGGAATGGAAGCAAAATATTAAAAATCAAAGGCATTCTCTCTAGTCTTAAGAAATGAAAGTAGCTGAAATGAGAACAATTCTCCTTGCTTACCCTTTAAAGACAAAGCAGCAGGAAATTTTGAGATTCCTCCCAGAGCCCCACTTGCAAGGAAGCCCATTTAGCAAATGGTATAAGTTGTGGGATCTGTTGTTACTGGTTTTCGTCCCTGGGAACACAGCACACCGGGGATTGAGCTGTACCACAAAATAGTCTTCTAAAGCCTCAGACTTGTCAAGTGCAGACTGAGAACTACTCCTTATGGGTTCACAAAGAGCCATAACTCTCCTTCTTGGCTCACTTATTCTTGGCACTTGAATTACTAAGAGAAAGTTTTTGAACCCATCAATCACGGCGCTCAGTGTTATGGGCCACCATTTTCTCAGCCTCCTAACATCTGTTCCATGTTTTTGTTGCATAGGGAACCTGAAGCCCTCAGGACAAAAATGACAGGTCAGGAATTAAGCCATAGGGAGTATTCAAGGAAAGACACAGTCACCCAAAACACAGCCTCCATCCTATTATTTACCAAAATTAGGTCACATTTTTCATTCTGGACAAAGGTTCCACTAAACACTAAAAGGAAAAAATATCCAAAATAACTTATAATAATGAAAATATAAGGAAAAATGATTCCCAAGTACATAGTTCTTGGTGGGGGCGGATGTATAATATCTCTATATTTATTGTTAGGTGCCAAGCACTACTCTAAAAATCTTGCATAAACTTACATAATCTCCACAATAAATTAGCACAGAAGATATCATATATATTTTACAGAAGGTATTTCAGATGTATAAGGGCCCCAAACTAAAAATATCAGAGCTGTGACTGAAACCTATACATGTAAGCTGGTTCCAGCACTCAGGTTCTCAGTCATTAGATTACACTGACTTTCATGCTTACTAAAGCATAGAAAGTCAAATAAAGAAAGAAAATCAAGTTCTGGGGTTTTAAAAACCTCCCAACTTTCACATTCTAGTCATTTTCCCATTGGGATCTGTTAAGATTCATTTTCTCTGTTGGACTCCGGTGGGTACACAGGCCAGCTGAAAGGTGCAGAAGGCATCTCTGGACTCCTTCTCCTTCACATACGTGGCATTGCTTGCTGTGCTACAGCAGACAGCAACAGTGCTCACTGTGATTCTGAGACTTGCAGGAGAACTAAAAAGGAAGAGTTAATATGCAGTTGGCAAAATCATCTTGTTGATCAATTGTGTGTGTGTGTGTGTGTACACATATGTGTGTATAAAAATAAATTATGAGGAATTAGCTCATGTAATACGGATGCTATGAAATCCCACAACCTGCCATCCGCTAGCTGGAGATCTAAAAAGTCAATGGTGGAATTATAGTACAAGTCCAAAGGCCTGAGTGTCAGGGAAACCAAGGGTGTGAAATCCCAGTCCAAGGGTAAGAGAAAACTGATACCCCAGCTCAAGCAGGCAGGCTGGAAGAAAGGGGCAAATTCCTGCTTCCTTCACTTGTTTCTTCCATGCAGCAGACCGGATGATACCCACCCACATTGGGGAGGGCAAGCTACTTTACTGACCCCACCAATTCAAAGGCTAAGCTCATCCAGAAACACCATTTCCCACATACCCAAAAATAATATTTAATCTGGCCAGGCTGTGGTACAACAAGTGCGTTAATAAATAAAAGTAAAATTAACACAACTGCTATATCTCCAATGTCTACTAAAGAGCTTGACACACAGCAGGAACGCAGTCACTATTTGATAAGTTCAGTCATGTGTGTGCATGTGTCAGATAAATGCCATATATGACTATCTGTGATGATATTGTGCATGTATATACCTTTATTTTCATATGAAGAGGGTTTTCAACGACTGAGTTTACAGAAAACTTGTACATTACATTTCATGAAATTACATTTTATGGGAGCAGACAAGACTGAGAACACCACATTTTTATGAGAAATCTGTCTGAAATAAGCCTGACACAGATTGTACATGTAATAGAAAATGACAAAATATAGACGTTGCTTTGAGAAATTTTTGATAAATTAGGGACTGAAAATAAATTAAAGGAACTTATTATAATATATATCTGCCAACTATTTATTAGAAAACTTTTAGGTTGGTAGATATTTTTTACGATACCATCTTTACTGCCAACACAGTTTTGAAAAAGATAGCCTATTAAATAGGGTAATGATTCCTATTGAAGATTGCACCAAAGTAGTAAAAAATATATCAGTTGTATTTCCTCCAGAATAAAAGATTAATTTTACCTCATCCCTGAATGTGGTATTTGGCCCAAATTGCATTTTTGCAGCAGGGTGGAGTTTAAGATCAAAAACACTAGAAATATTATGCATTTAATGAAAGCCAATTTTCTGGCAACTAGGCTAAGACTGTTTTGTCCTTCTTCTGTGGAATTTTGGTCCTACCCCAGATATCAAATAATAGTCTTCTTCCTACAGCACTATAGTCTCAAGAAAGACGGACACCATATCTGCAATTATGCTCAATATATGCCAATTGTGTTTCTTCACTTGCTAAAAGTATGTGAATAAGCTAAAAGAAAATACACAAATGAACAACATAGATGTCTTTAACTGAAAATAAGAATGAGCATAATTATTGCCTCTCTAAACCAACGAATCACTAACATTTTCAGAACTAAAAGGAGACTTGGGGGAATCTGGCAAGAAGGCAGAAGAGTGAAATTGCTGGGCTTGCCCTCTCCACATACTTATAACCAAGTAACACCTGATCAAAGACAACAAGGCTTAAGTGATGAATGGATAACTACAGTATGTATCAAAAAGGATGATAATGGAAAGGGGTAAGAAAAATGTAATTAAATAATTACAATTTGTTGGGGGCAATACAACCCAAGAGAGAGAAAACAGCTATTGTACAGAACCTCTCTGCTTTCATTAACTGAAGGACTCACACCCACACCAGGGACTTTAGAAGCCAGGACTATACTAGAGGAAGGAATGCATGCTTAGTGCAGATGACAGAAGGTGAACTACCAGACAACTATAGGAGTAAGGGTACAGAGTGGTGATTGTTGGTTTGAGCCTTTGACTCCCAAACTAGTAGAGTTGGAGCCTGAATCACAGTGAGGGCTAAATCAGATCACCTGTTTCTCTCCACAGAAGAAACTTATCTGCAGCTACTGATGTGTTTTGTAAAACACCTGCTTAGACCTACCCAAGGCCAAAACTGAACTATCAACTAAAGGGTTGAACTTTGTATTAACCAGAGTTCAAAGTTTTTGGGTCCTAATAACAGGCCCTAGCACCCCAAGGCAAGACTCTGCACTTGAAAAACAATCCACAGACTCTCATAATTTCACAATCCATTGCTCAACTATAATTCAAATGTTGAGGCTGATATGATTATTCGAGTTGTTTTGGCTGAGTAGTTAGTCTAGAGAAGGGGATCACGGTGGATCCTCACCACCTAACCTGGACACCTGCACAACAGTAGGAAGCTTGAACTTTTGGCGACCACTGGAGGCAGCTTTTGGTGCCCTGCTGGCCCTGTTCCTTTATACTACCACTTACCAACACTAGTGTCCTGGCTATTAAAACAGGTGCAGAGGCTTCAGTCTATGAAACAATAGACATGAAACTAAAGATCCCGGATAAAAATCCTGCAATTATACCTAGCTGCCTGTAAGGTTTGGCATAAGACAAATTATCAAGAGAAGAAAAGAAAACTTCTTATCTCAACCCACAAAAACTAAAATGAAAAGACAGAAAAACCACAAATTCTAGGGCAAAGAAAGAAAAAGAAAGTTCTCAACCCAGCAAAAAGTAGAATCTGCCTGAACAGGAGTTTAAAGTAACAGTTATAACCATGCTTGTTAAAATAAGAAAAAGAAAAGATGGTCAACAAAGAGGAAAAAAACATACAGAGAAAATATGAGATTGCTACAAACAAAGTTATGGTCCTAAAAAATACTATAACCAAGTTTAAATACTGTACCTGGATTTAAACTAAAAATTACTATGACTAAATTCAAGAAATAAGATAAAGGTCCTCAATAGTAGGTAAATGAAAGCAATTAATAGAATCGCAAACTTGAACATACAGTGGTCAAAAACACAAATAGAAGAAAAAAGAATTTAAAAAAGGTAATCACTATAAGAACTCTTCAGGTTTGTTTGCTTATTTATTTATTTGTCTGAGTACAGTATACTTTGTTGATGGGTACATGACAAGGCAGGGGACCCTAAGCCCCTCTGCTTCTTCAGGGGGTCAGGGATGGAACTGTGAGAAAGCGAGAGGATTCTCAATGTGTTTGGAGGAGTTGGGGAAGCACTATTCAGTAGCTAAAGGTTTCTATTTTCCTTTTATGCTCTCACAGGGGCTGGTGTTCCAAAGGGCTCTTATTCGTTGGAGATCATGTGGACCATAAGGTCTACCACATCACTGCTATAGGCAATTTCATTGGCATACCAGGAAATGAACTTGACAAAGTAGTCACTGATGGTAATGCTAGTTCCAGCTTCAAAGTGGAGGAATGGGTGTCAATGTTAAAGCACAGGAGATAACCTGGTCTTCAGTACAGCCAGAATGCCCTTGAGAGGGTCCTGTGATATCTGCTCCACCACATTCTTGTTATTTTATTTGGTAGCTTTATTAAGGTAGCAGGTCAAAATCACAATTAACATGTTGGCCATGAGGACATTCCTCATGGTTCATGCCAATCACAAACTTGGGGATGTCAGCAGAAGGGGAAGAAATGACACTTTTTACCCCTCTCTTCGAGTGAGCCCCAACTTTCTCCAAGATAGTGAAGACACCACTATTCAGCAAGTAGCATCATCACATATTCAGCACTAGTACCCCCTATTTGATGTTGGTGGGATCCTACTCCTGGAAGATAGAAATGGGTCCTCCATTGATGACAAACTTCCTTGACTATGCGACTGAACTTGCCATGGGTAGAAGAATCATACTGGAACAAGCAGACCATGTACTAAGGTAAATGAAGGGGTCATTTACGACAACAATATCCATTTTGCCAAAGTTGAAAGTAACCCTGGTGATGAGGCACCAAATATAGCCAAATATGTTCACTTCAACCTTCAAAATCATGTCTCAAGGATGGCAGTCAGTCAAATGGGGAGGAGAGCCATTTTGGAAAAGGAGGAGAGCCTTTTGGAAAAGAGGCACAGAGAGCCTCTTTGGAAAAATTTAAACAGAAACATTATTTGTATTAACGGGTTTCCCAGAAGGAGATAAGAAAGGAAAAGGCTGAGAACCTGTATTTAAAGAAATAACAGTTGAGGACCTCCTTAATCTGGGAAAAGAACCAAATATCTTGATCCAAGAATTTGAAACAAAATAAGACATATTCCAAGACACACTATCATCAAACTTCTGAAACTAATGACAACGGAAGAAAACAAAAAACATTAACAGAAAGAAGAGTAACACTGGTCAACAAATGTTTACAACAGTCATGTTACTGAAATAAAATTAGTCATTTCCTATCAATTTGTATGTGCTCAACATGAATATGACAGTCAAATTCTAATTTTGGCTCAAGTTTTTTTTGTAATCTGCAATAAATTGATGTTTACCTCACGAAATGCATGCCAATAGTAATAGGCTTATGGTTAATAACTATAAAAAATCAAGTCATAGACTACTTTTTAGATTTCTTCGCTTATCTCTGTACAGCTATTCAGGAATAGAATAGACGGAAGATGGTTTCCATTATGCAAAAGCACAGCCTCAAGACACAGTTTCGAAGAGTCTAGAAATAGTCTCCATTCTTGTGGGTCATGAGTGATTTCTAAGGCATTCATGAGACCCTCAATATGGGAACAGAATACCAGAGTCCTTTCCTTTCTGAAGAAAGGCTCCAACTGCTGGTGGCGATTTTGATAGAAAGTAATTGTGACATCTTCTTCTCGAAGATTCCATTGTTGGAGTCTTGATCCTAGCAAGTCTGCCTTGTTCTTGGATAAGTCCAAATCATGAACCAGGTCATTTAGTTCTTCCTGTGTTAGTCTGTGTGGGGTTGATGATGCACCACAGTGAAAATCTGGATCACTGCAAGCTGATGGAACAGAACAACAGGTCGGTTCACCCTTGTCCTCATCAGATGAATCAAGAGAATATTCTGCTGGAGGTTCTGGAATAGGAAGTCCCTCATCATGTGGAAACTGGTCTCAATGCAGACGGAATGTTTGGGTAGACTAGTCTCGACTTCTTTTGCTTCGTTATTCTGCCGGGAAGAGGAGGAACTAAGCAGAAGTAATAGTCTTTTATGTGGTTGCTTGGCTCTCTCCACACCATGGGGACTACAAACAGCATTGATGGTCTTTTGCCATTTAACCACTGTGAAAGCTGTGTTGTACAT